>PVIR01005817.1:0-69868 GCA_004026965.1 Petromus typicus
TATGTTCATAAGAACCAGGAAGGGAAGAAGAGGACAAACTTACCCATCCCTCACTACAAGTGAATCAACGCTTGGCCTTCTTATCACACCAGCCCTAGGAAGGAGGGTCTCATTATCCCCACTGCACAAATGAAGCATCTGGGGCTCAAACCAACAACAAGCACTTCCCCTCACACTACTTAAAGATGTCACTAGGTAGGAGACACATGTGCAGCTAGATGTTTTTCTTAAATTTCTGCTATCAAATGTGCTGCAAAATCTAACATTAAAATGTTAAATATTGGGCCGGGGATATAGCTCAGTGGTTCCGGCGCCTGTCTTGCAAGCGCAAGGACCCGGGTTCAATAACATATAACCGGTAACCATATAACAATACTGGGTGTGGAGACTCACCCCAACGGCAACCAGTACCACATACCACAGTGCCGGGCGTGGTGGCTCACGCCTGTAATCCCAGCACTCGGGAGACAGAGCCAGGAGGATTGTGATGTGAGTTTGAGGCTGAGCTCAGGGCCAGCCTGAACCACAAAAGCGAGACCCTGTCTCAAAAAACCTTAAAAAAAAAAAAAAAAGTTAAATATTTTTGTTGACTCCAGTAAAACAAACATTCCGTGGTATAAAGTTAATGTAATTATTCACTAATTTGGATATAATTTAGAATGACAGAATAGTAGATACAGGTATTTAATTTAGAATATACATATTTAGAATTTAGAATAATAAATACCATTAAAAAAATGACAACCCGGGATCTTGAAAAGTGGACTGAAAACTGATTTTCAAAAGATGTGTTTACTGCTTCTCAAAATATTACTAGACATTTTCATTTGTGGATTTCTTTGAGACTGGACTTTAATGGTAGAGTTTTAGCTCAGCATTTTAGGTAGTGGTAGAAGACTGTGAGTATCTTTAGGAGTTTTTATTTGAAGTAATAGCCCCTCTAAGTGGTTCATACTATTTATAAATTATTTCTTAAAATTATATTTTAATCATATAAAACTATATATTATATTAACCAAGTAGTTGAACCAAATATAAAGAACAAAAAAGATTCTAGGATGCTATTTAATACAAACTGCTTTCGTATTCAGTGCATAATGTCGTACATGCCTTCAAGAAGGACTGCATCAATAAATACAAGTGAGAACAAAGAATTCTAGGAGAGCACAGAATACCAAGACTTTTTAAAAATGTTGCTCCAAAAGGACTTTATTGTAATGGAAAGTATGATGAAAGCAAAGAGCTAACTTTCCTTAGAGGAAAAAGACCTAGACCACTGAACAGAAGGTGGCTTCAAGCAATCAAGTCTAACCATTCTCAGGCCACTGAATAAAGTCAGAAGCTACAGAACAGCCACACTAAGGATCAGCCCAACCTGTTCACAACCTAGTGAGAGGTTCTGACCAATGCATGAGTGACTGGGTTGCTCTAGCTGACTGATTACACTGCTGCACCTGGAAGCATTAGCCACAGTGCAAGGTCTTCATCTAATGGCGGCTTTGAGATCTGCTGCACTAGTCTAATTTTAGCCGAGATGTTAATGAGGAAATGACAGTATTTGATAAGGAAATCCGGCATGTGCTGCTGCTAAGAGCAGTGCTGTTTACAGAGAAGGTAGCTAAGAGATTCTTGTGTGGAGTTCTATCACTTTTCTGGAAAAGCAAAGAACTAAGAAATGCTGGCTTCTCATATTTCCCCCAGAGTGGCTTACAAAGCTGCCAATGAAGCACTTACTGCAGCCTATTTTCTTCAGAGTCAGATTAGAGATACCGCAACAATACAGATGTTCCACACAAAAGTAAGCCCATCACTAGTGTCTTCAAAAATAAAAGCTACTTAAAAAAAAATTCTGTCAGACAAAAGGGGAAATAATATACCTTCCTTTAGAAGAGGAGAAAATAGGAAAACCTTACCTGTGAGACTTCTGTAGCCTTAAGAACTGTTTCATGAAAAATCATCTTTAAGTAATTCTGTGGAATGACTTTTGACGGCTCGATTTTCGTTTTGAGAATACCTAAGAAAATCCAGGTGTCTTCAAGAGCAGATGTGCTAAGACTGGGGCACAGCTTGCTAGTGAAGAGGCCCTGGGTTTAGTCTCCAGCACCATTGCACCCACATCACACCATGCAAAACAAAAATGCTTCCCACGGGGGTGGCTGAAGAGAACTGAAACCCAGTTAACCATCATTTGAAGCAGGGGTTGTATTACATCTGTTCCAGCGGTCCTTAGCGTGCCCAGCACAAAATTCTACACCACACAGGAGCTCAAAACTGCTTACTGAATGAAGGGTGAGTGGGCTGACATGAGGGGCCTTCCAGGAAGTACTCAGCCTGACTCAGACTGCGCCCAAAGGAAGGACATACTTCAGCCTCCACATCTTGCTGGCAATCAAATTGGAAAGGACAGTGAAAAATAGAACTGATTTTAACTTGGCAAATGATATGGAAGTTGATTGGAAAACCATGTTCAGTACTTTCATCTACTAGATTAATAAAGATCAAAAGATTAGATAACATCCAGTATTAAATACCCAGTATGCAAGATGTCACTTAATGAAATTAGCATAATTTAAAGTAATTAGACAAAAACAACTGAGCCATTCTATGTGAAGGCATTATATTAGAGAAAAGCTTGTATCAGATTTATATGTATAATTGTAGAGACAAGAACATTCACTGCAATATTGTTTAGAACAGTTGTCAGGTAAAATTAATGTGAAGCCAGCTGGGTATGACGATGTACTCCTGAAGCTCCTGATACTCAGAAGGCTGAAGCAGCACAAATGCTGTGAATCAGGAGTTCAAGGCTAGACTGGGAAAAATGGACCCAGACTCTACAACTTTAAAAAGCATAGGTGATCACTGGCTTGAACAGTGATATGACACTAAATCCAGCAGGCCAACCAAAACACTGTCACTCATGCTGAAGCTCAGGCCACCAGGGGAAACCAAGTTGTCATCAGACCTTCTGAGAAATCAGAGCAACATGGTAGCCAAAGAACCAAACAGGACAGTTTTATTTGGCAAATGAAGGAAGCTGTCCCTGCTTTAACCTTTATAAGGAAAGTAACTTTGAAATGACCAAGCTGCTTTTATTTCCTGTTCCTCCTTTCTTCATTCTTTTTCTGACTATTAACCCAGATCAGCACATCAGAATACTCATCCTATTTTATAGACAGAATAAGATGTTGCCTAATACTAGACAGGCAATTAAAAGACAATTAGATTAAAAAGCTGTATTCTTCTACAGAATGGAGTATTATTCTGTCATAAAAAATGATAAATTTGAATCATTTATACTTAAATGGACATACCTTGAGGATATCCTCATAAGTGAAATAAATAGGTAACAGATAGGTACATATCACATCTTTTTTTCTCTGGTATGAGAAAATAAAGATGTAAATGAGTTCTAGAATTGTATGTTATATATTGTGAAACAGAAAATACTCAGTGAAATAGGGTGAAGGGAGAAAAATAATGAAATTACAATTTAAAAAAAGGAAACAAATTTTATGTATATAGGGGGTGGGGGTGGTAGGGTGGGTAGGGCTATGGGAAAAAAATAGAACTAAGTTGTGTCTTATACTGGTACAAATCCCCATTGTGTAGTGCAATCATGATGTGTGTATGTAATGTACCAATAAAGATTTCAATTAAAAAAAAAGACAATTAGAAATGTACACTAAATTTGTTGTTCTTTTGTCTTTTGGCATAACAAAACTATCAGAGAGAATCTAAAGGTGCATCTAGAGAAGACATGGTTTTAAAAAGTCTGATATAGCATAATAATCCATAGAATAATTCACAGACATTAAAAAATGACAGAACTCCAAGCAATAAAATCTAGAATTGTTACATCACAAGATCAATACGTAAAATAGCATGTTAAATTTTGTTATAATAAACACTGTGGGTCTGTTCAGCTGTTAATCTTTTTTGAGACAGGGTCTTGCTTTGTAGGTCTGGGTGGCCCTGAAATCACTATGTAGGCCAGGCCAGCCTTGAACTCACAGCAATCCTCCTGCCTCTGCTTTCCAAGTGCTGAGATTAACCCAGGACCTTAAAATTGCCAGGCAGATGCCGGAACCACTGAGCTAAATCCTCAGCTCAGCTATTAATCTTTTGGAGGAAGGAAACATTTACATTTCATTTCATACACTTCTTAGAATTTGAATTTTACTGAGAGAGTTTTCAAAATTAAAAACTATTGTACATCTGTCCATTTATTCTCCTCGATTGGTGGGAGGAGATACAAGCAAAAACAAGACTGTTTTGTTTTATTTATTGCTTTTCTGGTAATATTGTGTTTTCTGTTACAGGAAAAGAACTTATTCTTAATTCAACCTTTGGTACGAGGAAATGATGCTTTTATTCAAATAAAACAGCTCTTTATAGATGTTATCTAATTTAGAGCACCATAAAGATGTAAGAGGTAGAGTTCATTACTGGTTTTGAGGTAAATAAGGCTTAGAGACACTACATAATGCCCCAAGGTCATGCAGCCGATAAAGGGTGGTGACCCGTGGGCTGACTCACTCTAGAGCTTTTGCTAATTAGCTAATAACTATGCCCAGGACTGGTGCTTCATGGCAGTGCTGGGTTAGCAGGCTATCGAGGTAAAAGTCATTTAAAGAAATGCTCAATGCCTTTCCCCATTACAACTACAGATAGATTGTATTTGCAATTACTGAGTATGCTTTGCTCTCCCCATCAAGCAATTTTGATTTCTCTTCAGTGTTCTTTTAGGGATTCAAGGAGAGATTAAGCCTTATGCCAAAGTTACCCATCTATCAGCTGGTAAAGCTAAGACTTGCATTCCGGACAAGAGCATTTCTTGGATAAGCTCTGAGAGTCTTCTAAGGTTTGCTGTCAAAAATATTTTCTAATGCCAGGCATTATTCATGGTGATAGGCCATTCATTGTAACTGACACCAAAACATGTACAACCAACCGTTACTAAGGATGTAACTATCAAGCTCGTGCATCTTCTCTCTTTTTACTTCAGATGCACTCAGTAGCAGACCAGCATGTCCAGAACGGTCAGTTCAAACAGACATGTGCTCATATTTTAGGTAAAGACTTTTTCGGACTGATTTTTCAAAAGTATAGAAACAAAAGTATTGTACAAATGAGTCTGGGACAGTGTTTTAGTCACTGTCACATCACTGAGACACAGCACTTGTGTTATGTCCAGTACTCTCAGTAGGTAAGTTTATTTTGGCTCAGTTTTCAGAGGCTTCAATCTACGGTGGGTGGGCCCCAAGGTGGGGCAGCCTGCCAGGAAGGAAGCACAGCGAGATCAAGGGAAGAAGGGAGGTGACACTCCCTTCCAGGCTACACCCTCAGCGACCCACCATCCGACCAAGCTTTAACTCCAAAGTTCACATTTAGCTAAGCTCACATTTACTACTATTTATAACAGTGGACTAATCCATCGGTAAGTATCATGCCCTCGTGATACCATCACCTCCCCAAGGCCCCATCTATGAGTGCAGGAGGCTTTGCGGGACCATATAGATATAAGCAATAACAGACAGTTGCTATGATTCAATATACTCTAATCCCTTTTATTTTTCATGAAGAGCTGTCAGAAGAGGGAGCAGTTCTTCAGGTGTGAGTGGCAGGGAAACAGCAGTCTGGAGTGGGCCCTCAAGGTTACATGGCAGGAACTAGATTCCCAGAGCTGCTACTGATGATTACACATTTGCTTCTGGACAAGACATGTAATTTTCCTATGCTTAGTTTTCTTCCTGAAAACAAATATGGTAGCCTAACTGGACTGGTATGAAGATACACATTCATACCAGTGCAAGCTCTCCTCAGCGGACTTCCTCCACATGAGTCAGCACAATATCTCAGTTTATGGCATACTTTGGCCCTTTGTTTTTTTAGGGTGAGCCCAATATGCTGTTCTTCACTTTTCTTCAAAAAATGAATAGAAGTGTAGAGCTTAAATTAGTCAAAAGGAGTAAAAATTAAGTATGCTACTGAGGACTTTAGAACAATTAAAGTTATAAGCAAAAAGGAAATTTAGGCTTTAATTTTCCATGTTTTGATCTGCCCACACAAGTCATATGTACCAGGTTTCATTGCTTCTTCTGGGATAACTAAAAGAGGATCCTCCTGGCTTTGTCAGTGGCAGCCTGAAGAAGGCTCCTATCTTCTGCATGTGACACCGATGCTCCACTCTGAGCTCCAAGGTACCCTGGAATGACTTCCCACAGCCGGGACGCTCTCGGCTGCTCTTCCTCTGCACTCCTTCACACAGCCAGACCTCGGTTGGTCACCAGCCACACAGCACCACCATGTCCTTTGCCAACCTGTCCACACCCCGAATTCTAAGCTACTGCTCTTCACAAAACAAGCCAGCCCAGCAAAAACTTTTAGACTTCCAAACAGGTTTGAACAGTCACTTCAGGAAAACAAGAAACATTTCTCTTCCAAAATCTGAATACTGGCTCTCCGCCCATTGCTTTTATTTAGCTATATTTTACTCCATTTTCTTGCGGATTTTGCTCTCTTGAAATACATTCTTAAAAATGAAAAACTTTGATTTCATAGTTGTGGTGATGAAGAATGTAATCACATACTGCAAACACATACTAATAAAAAAACTGGAAAAAAGAGCCATAGTGAATTTGTCAAAACAGGCATTTTGGTATCACTTTCATTTCATATCTCTTAAAATAAAAAAAATTCATAGATCCTACATAATTCAAGCAGCTGAATTTGAAATCATTCCACAAGTATCTGCATACCACAGTCACATGGTCCCTGTGGGTTGGTGTGACATGAGTACAGGGCAGAACTGAAGTCTAAGTGAAGGCCAGAACCCGAGAGGAGGACTACGAGGTCAGATTAACACATCCAAGGTAGGATTTCCACCAGTAGAAAACATTTCCCTCACTGGGCTCTTCCAGAAAGCTCTACTCACATCACCAATACTGTATGAGTAAAACACATGTAAAACCCCTTCTTTCATTTCACAAGCAGCTCAGAGAAACCCACAAGACAGAAGAGCACGACACTGACAAACACAGCCCATATAGATGTGTTGTTTGTGGAGAAGTTCAGGCAAAGCACACACAAAGACCAAAAGTTCTCTGCTCCTGAATGAAAAGGCTTCAGAGGAGGAAGGAATACTCCAGCAGAGAAAGCCTAAGAAGCAGAAAAGTGTTGGAATGATGCTGTAGAAGGTCATGGAAATAAGAGGGGCCAGAGACATTTTATCTTCTCTGGGGACAGCACCAGAAGAAAGTGCAAACAACTCTCAAGGACAAGGAAGCTGCTATTCACATCCTTGCAAAGTCCTTGAGCTTGTCAGATGCTTGCTACTGCACTCACTTTGCCTAGTCCTAACACTGTATACAGATTTGCTCACTCTTAACAAACCTTTTATTGTCTTTGTTAGGTTTCACAAAATCCATTCTGTAACTGTTGAATATGTATACAGGTAAACCAGTTGAGCCTAACTGCTAATTGTCACCAGGTTCTAGTATGTTAAGAGGACAGGAGTGGGTAAGAAGCTCTGCAGATACCAGTTGGGAACTGCAGACAACTTACTCAGATTTAAAGCTTACTTACTGGGATTTACTTACTTGGACTTCAGGATGTCTGCCCTGCCCTGTGGGATCAACTACTGGGATTACTGCGGGATTTTAAACTATCCCTATGGGATTTTAAACTACAAGGATTACTGCACTAGGATTATTGGCCATAAGACTTACTGGGACTTACTGGGATTTAACATGTCTGCCTTGCCCTATGTAATCTTCAACTACAGGATTATTGTGGGACTGCACTGTTTTACGCTTGCTAGGATGATGGGTTGAAGGCTTGATACCAAATAAAGGTGCGGAAAGCTCAGGATATGGGCTTAGGTTATGGGCTCTTCTGCTCTCTCTTCTGCTGCTGAGGTATTTGGTCTTTGGCTGCCACTGCTCAGAGTAGCAAGAGTTGAGATTGGGCTCTGTGTTTTTCTCAAGGTTCTGACTTTGTTGTTTGTTAATCCTTTTGATGTGGGATTCAAGGGGGACTGGAGTTTGCCACAAGGATTCTGGCTGCATCCTCTTCTCTGGACTCCCACCCACGCCAACTATATTCTGACCATGGTCGTAGCAATGTAGGTCATGTCATCTGGCTCCAGTTTGGTACATGATTCAAATCAACAAACACATATTGAAAAATTAGTATGTATGAAGCTCAAGCTAAACAGAATGACACACATAAATAAGAAATGGTCTTCACCTAACAAGGTCTCCTAATTTGATAGGGCAGACAGTTAATAACTACATCACATAAGAGTATGAGAAGCAAGCTCTAAAATAAAAGTACAAATCCAATCAGTGCATGAGAAAAGACAAATGAATTCTGTTCAAGAGAATAAAAGGTATCAAGGAGAAGGTGAAAGAATTAGGGAAGGCTCTTAGGGGAGGGAGACAGCAAAGTGAAGGGGCAGGGAGACAAGGAAAATATTTGGGAAACTGAATTTTGACTCCTCTGCAGTCATTTGGGATGGAGACAGGCGTTGTGGCAGGAACTAAAGAAGAAAATGCTCACAACTTGGAGAAGATAAGTGCTCATGAAACAAAGCAATCCACTGCTGACCTATGTGACTGAATAAAGAAATGAGCACTCCCGGCGTTACTATCACATGAAGGCATAGGCAGAGAAGGCAGAGCTAAGCTGGATCCTCAAGATCTGCTGGGGTCCGGAAAGCACAGCCAAGCCTCATGGAAAGCAGGGGTGGCGGACACCAAGGCTGACAGCTGCGCTGCCTCAGGTGCCGGAGGTAAGCTCAGAGTTTGGGTTGAGGAGCTGTAGACAAACTGTGGCACAAAAAGCGTAGACTGTAGATCGTAGCAAGTGAGTAAAGCTAGGAGGTGTCTGCAGCCATATGGCTGGGAGTGGATGGCTGCTGGTGCGCCGAGGTGAATGAATGAGTGTCACACTGGAAAGGGTGCATTAGGAAGAGCTGTCTGAAGTGTGAAAAGCTGCAGCCAGACAGTGACTGGGAGACTGACAGGATGACAGCAGAAAAAGAGAGGACGCGGGAAGCCAGAAACACCCCAGGAACATGTGAGGTGGATGACAGCATATAAGGAACATATGCCTTGCACCGACTGCTTCCTATGTGTGTAAGCACTATATTTTATAATTGATTTTATTGGTACATTTTATACATACATTATGGTCATGTTCAACATTGAGAATTTGTAGCAGTAGACGACATACCTTGATTCTCATTTTCCCACTCCCCTGCCCTCCCTTCAGTCCCCTGCGTCCTATGTACATAAGCTTTGTTTCCTTTTTCATTAACCATCAAGTTTTTTCTTAAGCACTATGTTAATATTGGCGAACGGTGATACAAAAGATGAGTAAAATACATCTTTTCATTGAATCACTTTCAACTTGAGTTCAGTATATTTCATGATGCTTTTTAACTTTAAGTCTATCAGTAAACCATCAGCATCTTGTTTCCAATTCACGTTCAGCTGAGACAAGGAGAAACACTGACAAAGCCGACAAAATACGTGTCTTAAAGATGGAAAGGTTTGAAGACATGAATCCTTTATCTAACAATCCCAGTAAACCATTACTATTAACTTTCATGTTTTGTGAAAACGTTCTTCACCAATTTAAGCTCTGTAAGCCCAAGACAATACTAGCTACCATTTTACAAGATTCAAATGAGTAAAAAAAAAAAAAAAATTCCTTTTGACTGGAAAGATCACAAAGGATTTTTAAAAGAATGTGACTTGAGTTCTGAAAACTGCTATTGAAATGTGGTCTGATACTTGTTCCAGAAGTTATTTATAACCAAAGAGCATAAAAACTGACAATGATGGACAAGCAGAATGTCTCACTGAGTGGAGGCTGGGGATTACATTGAGAAGAAAAATTTGAAAAACAAGCCTTTCTCATTTTAAGCAATCATTGTTTTCCTAAATGAATTCTAGGGAACTTGGCTTTACTGCAAATTCTATTACTCCATCACCAAACTGGAGGACAATAGAATCTACTGCCTTTTAGCATGAAATGCTGTAATGATCCTGAATGTGAAATAAAAATGAAAAACACACTCAAGGAACATACAAACTTTACCAGAAAATAAATTATTATGAGTTAGTATCAAAGAGCAGTCCTCACGAGAATAAATTACACAGAGCTGAAGTTGGCACTGTGGTTCTTAGTTGGTAGTTTTAACTCCCTCACTTGTGGGATGGGCTTGTGCTGAATGTTGAACCCAAGGCTGTATCCGCATATACCCAGCCCCCTGTACTTCTACTGTTTGAAATCAGATCTCCCTAAATTGTTCAGTTTCCTAGGCTGGGTTTAAACTTGGGGTCTACCTGCCTCAGCTTCCCAGAGTGTTGGGATTATAGGCATGTACTGCCATGCCCAGCTTCTTTTAATGAAATGCCAATCTGAGCCAGCAAGAAGGCTCTGCAGCAAAAATGCCTGTGAATGAAGCACAAGGAAGTGCTCACACTAGGCACTGGCAAAAGCCCAGGAAAAAGGTCCTTCGACAGGCACCGAGGCTGGATCTACTACCAACTTATACCTGTAAGACTAACTGAGAAAGAACTCATACCAAATGTTAGACTACTGTGCTACAGATAACAAATGTACATCATTATCTGTCTTGGGACGTGTTCTCTCTACGCCAACAAGATATCTATAATTAATTATACTCTGGTTTTTCTTTCAACCACCAGGAAGCTCAGAGCTATATTGTAACTTTCTTCATAGTACAGATTTTCTATCCTAATCTATATTTTCCCTGTCTTGATCTTTTGCTTCTCAGTAACTTTTTTGTGACTTTGCATTTTTCTCCTAAGTCAATTCAACAACTTTGTAGAAAGAGGTGATAATAGAAATGTTTAAAAAAACACTAATAATTGCTATCAAATGTTATCTTGCACAAGGAATGAGGTTTGCCTCTGTTATATAAATGTCTATACAGATAATTCTTTTGAAATCTTGGTTATTGCTAGCTGGTTAAGATAACTGGTAATAGTTCCTTTTTTCAGACAGGAAGTTTTAAATTCTGCTCTTGGTACATTACATATACAGATCATGATTGCACTCCACAATGGGGATTTGTACCATAAGACACAACTTAATTCTCATTTTTTTCACATAGCCCTACCCACCCTACCACCCCCCCATATACATACAGTTTGTTTCCTTTCTTTTTTGTTATAATCTCATTATTTTTCCCCCTTTACTCTATTTCACTTTGCATATTTTCTATTTCACAATATATAACATACAATTCTAGAACTCATTTACATCTTTATTTTCTCATATCAGAGAAAAAAATGTGATATTTACCTATCTGTGACCTATTTATTTCATTTATGAGGATATCCTCCAGGTATGTCCATTTAAGTATAAATGATTTAAACTTATCATTTTTTATGACAGAATAATACTCCATTTTGTAGAAGAACCACAGCTTTTTTATCCAGTCTCCAGTTGATGGACATTTGGGTTGTTTCCAAGATGTAGCAATCACAAACTGAGCTGCTATAAACATGGGTGCACATATGTCACTATGATATGAGTCTTTTAATTCTTTTGTGTATATACCTAGCAGAGTGATGGCTGGGCCAAATGGGATCTCCAATCATAGCTTTTTGAGGAATTTATCTGGAACCACAAAAGAGCTAGAATAGTAAAAGCAATTCTAAGCAACAGGGAGATGGTGGGGGTTATTACAACTCCGAACCTGAAACTATACTATAAAGCCACTGTGATAAAAACTGCGTGGTACTGGCAAAGTAACAGACCCAAGGATCAATGGAGTAGACCAGAAGAACCAGAAACTACTCCAGATACACTGAGCCACCTCATCTTTGATAAAGGAGCCAAAAATCCTCAATGGAGGAAAGATAGCCTCTTTAAGAAGTAGTACTGGAAAAACTGAGCTTTAACTTGCTAAAGACTAAAACTAGATCTACCTCTTTCACCGTGTACCAAGCTAAAATCAAAGTGGGTAAGAGATCTAAATATTAAAACAGACACTCTAAACCTGCTGCAAAACAGGTTAGGTAAAACTCTTGAAGACAATGGCTTAGGGAAAGACTTCTTGAACAAAATCTCTATAGCACAGGAACTGGCAGAAGAAATCAGCAAATGGGACCTCATTCCTGTAAAAAGCTTCTGCACAGCAAAGGAAACCACCAACGGAGCAAAAAGGCAACCAACAATGTGGGAAAAAATCTTTACCAGCTGTTCCTCAGACAAAGGGTTACTATCTAGAATACATAAAGAGCTGAAAAAAATCAGCCCACCCAAATTTAAAGACCCAATTCAAAAATGGGCATCTGAATTGAACAGATATTTTGCAGAGGAAGATGTAAGAGCAGCTGAGAAGCACATGAAGAAATGCTCAACATCATTAGTCATTTGAGAGATGCAGATGAAAACAACACTGAGATTTCATCTCACTCCACATAGAATGGCTGCTGTCTCAGAATTAGCCAGCAACAAATGTTGGCAAGGCTGTGGAGAAGAAAGAACCCTTCTCCGCTGTTGGTGGGACTGTAGACTCGTAAATTCTGCTCTTGAAGCACTGCAAGCCACTTGGAAATTTCCAGTTAAGAAATTAAGTAGTTTCCTGGGGCCTGGTTTGGCCTAGATCTGTCTTTGAACACTGAGTTTGTAATTCATGTGGTATTTTTTAAATCTATATTTACTAAGATTGGATATAAATACGAACTAAACCTAAAATCCTTGTCCCATTGCTCCCTGTTTCATCAGCATCAAGTTAGAACAAATATAAGAAAGTGTCTGTCATTTACTTTGAAAACAGGAACAAAGCACATCATTTACAATGTGCAGCACACAGTAGGCTGTCAGGAAGTACACTGATGCCCTTGCCAGGGTATTGTCTCTTATTTGGAAAGCTTCTGACAAACTCCAAATCATCCATCAACTATGGCATAACTGCGTGTGTCGGTGTTTACCTCTCAGGTAATAAGAATTTGATTAGCTATCACAGACTGAGCTGCTATAAACATGGGTGCACATCTGTCACTGTGATATGAGTCTTTTAATTCTTTTGTGTATATACCTAGCAGAGTGATGGCTGGGCCAAATGGGACCTCCAATCGTAGCTTTTTGAGGAATTTATCCGGAACCACAAAAGACCTAGAATAGTAAAAGCAGTTCTAAGCAACAGGGAGATGGTGGGGGGTATTACAACTCCGAACCTGAAACTATACTATAAAGCTGCTGTGATAAAAACTGCATGGTACTGGCAAAGTAACAGACCCGAGGATCAATGGATCCTTTTTCATCTTTGTGTCCCCAATATGGGCTTGATACATGACAGGTATATAACAGGTATTTGTGGGAAGGAAGGGAGGAAGAGAAGGAAAAAGACTTCTCTGCACTACTCCTAAAAGTGTACAGCATTTTACTAGCCATTCAGAGTTGCACTGAGCATAGAAAAATATTTGCCTCAGTTTTTCAAAACCACCCCTCCATAAACAGATTAAATTTTGTGTTTCATTAAACCTATTCATGATTAATTGGGTAGTTAAGAACTTGCAGTTACATGTGCAACTGAGAATTCTTCTAGCTGTAACTAATTTTACTAAAAAGTCTTATCTTCAGTGTTTATCTGTTGAAATGTAATCAGTTACTCCTTAGCTAATCAAATTCAAGTAACTATTTCTCCCATTATGAACAACTGAGTAATTTGCAATGACTAGAAATATTGCTAACTTGTCTTGTTGGTTACTATCATAATAAATATGATGCTGGCTGGGCTTGATAACATCAGCCTGTAATCTCAGCATTCTGGGAAGCTGAAGCAGGAGGATCCCAAGTTCAAGGTCAACCTATGCAACTTAGTAACTTAGTGAGCCCCTACCTCAAAATTTAAAAAGGGAAGGGAGGGGGACAGGGATGTAGCTGAGTGCAACGGTTAGGGGTTGAACCCCTTGTACCGCCAAAGAATTTAAAAAGTGCTGTTATTCAAACTTCTGTTTTCCTTTACTAACCACGTGGAGAAAAAGAAACCCCAGATAGCCCATAAATCAGTGAACGCTGACAAACTCAAGAGAAAGACAGTAACAGAAATAATCAAAGGACTGAAATGGAAGTAAATAAATTTCTTCGACTTCTAGGATTACTTAACTATGTAGCAAGAGAGGAACAGCACTTGAGACCCAGGAGATATCTGACAATAAGCACTCTTAAATATGAGGCAGGTTTTACCAGAAAGGAGAACTTGACTGTCACTTCTGCCAGTGTCCTGCAATCAAAGAAGTGTGAACAAGATCTGGCTTGTTCTGCTGTTGTTCTCTTAACATGGTTCAGGTGCGTGCCCGGGACAGTCATACAGCCTTAAGATGAACCTAAAATCGTCAATGTATTGTATCCCCTCAAGGAAGGAACAGCAGGAAGCTCAGCACCATTCCTTGAGTGCCCGTAATAATCATTTCATTCCCCAAACTAAATTCCCACCAGCCTGTCACCTTTTGTGACTCCATTTGCTAAAACACTATTTTCAATTTACAGTTTTTCATTTGCCATAGATTCTATGAAATGCATACACAATACATTCACCTAAAATAAATCTTCATATGAGTACTTTTCAAACTAAAAATGCAATTTTCTGTGCAAGACAGGAGAGCAATTTATAATTTCAAGAAGAGGATAATTTGATTGTAAAGGTTAAGTAGATATTTGCAGATCTTCAGAAAACTCTCTACAGTCTTTAATTCTGAGTCTGAAAGAACATGACAATATGACAGAATATCTACACATGTATTTTATACTTTGCAGTGTAGAGACTGGGTTCAGCTTATTTACTCCTTCAAGCATCCACTGCACTGTTAGGCTTCAGTAACAAGCATTGCTCTTTGCAACCCAAGGAAATGACCCTCGCATAAGACTCAGCACAGGACAGATGAGCAAGTGGTATTGAGAGCTGGAGAAACTCAGCAGAAAGTTCAAGGAAGGAGGACTAGACTGCCAGGAGCCTTCGGGGGCTGAAGTACGGATGTGTGTCGTGGGCCAGCTGAAGTAACTTCCTCATGAAACTGAACTCCACTTCTTCCATGAAGGTCACACTAATCTCAGTGAGCATAACCCGAGGTAGCCGTATCACCACTAAGTTCATCTGTTCCAAAGCCTACCTTAGTTTCCATCCAGCTTTGCAAAAACAGCTACCTCATCTACACACGTGCACACACGCACGCATGCACGCACACAGAGACACGTTATTATCTAGCTGCTCAGTAGCCTCCAGCAATTAGAACAGATCCAGAATGTAAAAATTGGCATTGCTCTTCAAAAAACGGATGGACACTGCATGCATTTTTATTCTTAGTTCCAATTCAAGTAAATTGTGTATGAACATTTAAAAAGAAGCAACTCGTGAGCTTTTAGATAATAACTCATGTTTCATCACATGAGTTTTAAATAACAGAATGCGGTTCAAGACATGTGTCATCCTATGAATAAAAGTAAGAGCTTTATCTTTCAACCTTTCAAGGATGAAAAATCATTGTCTTACATTTATTATTTAAGCCTTATTCCTTACACAAATTCTAAAAATAAACTACTGTTTGTTCCCAGCTACTGGGACAGAAGATAAGGGGAGTCTACCTGGGAAGCCACTGATCCCTTTCATGGCAAGAGCACCTTCAGAGTTGGCTACATTTTTAGGAAACACCTGAGCCACATAACCGGAAGACAAAATGCTCTGGCTTCTCTTCATTTGTTGGGCTGCTATTTTCATCTGTTTATTATTTAAAGGATAACTCTCACCCAACAACAAATGTCTTCTCCACTTTCATGGCCCTGAACCAGGCTCCATCTATCTGTCCAGCTTCCTCTCAACCACTCTCTACCTAGGTACAGTCCTCTTCATGCTGTGCCGAGGGCTTGTAGCTCCCTACTTTCCCAAACACCCCATATTCATTGATAGAAGAACCTACCAGGTTCCTGTCCTGATGTGAATCTTCAGTAATTGCTCCCAACTCCTGCTCATCCTGAGAGAGGCTTTTGCTGATGGTCCCCTCCAGGTGTGCTTAGTTTCCATCAACATCGCTGCATGCATTTGTTGCTATCACTGCACTGACATTATTTAGTAGCTGTCTCTCTGCATGTTTATTGTCCCCAGTTCAGAACCTTGAGGGGCAGAAATCATGTTTTATTCATCTTTCTTTTTCTCAGAGTGAAGCTAGAGACTTGCTTTTATATATACTTATTGATGGAAGGAACACACAAACGAGTAAATAATTTATAGCTAGGCAGAGAATGAGAGGCAGGGAAGCTGGCACAACCAAACGAACTAACATACAATTAAATACTTCCACCAGGCATAGGGACAGGCAGTAGTCTCAACAATTCTTTTGCATACGGCAAAACTGTATTTTATGTTAATATTCTTTCCTAAACCAGATTCTTAATACACTGACTGCCAAAGAAGTAGAGGTAAGTAACTCAAACTAGTCTAGAGAAATACGTGCTGTGGCTTAAAATAAACTTTTATTTTGGAATAATTTTAGATTTACTGAAAAGTTGCAAGGATATCACCAAGAGTTCTAATGTACCTTTCTTCAGTTTTCCTAATGTTAGCATCTTACATAACCAAGGTGCATTTGTCATGATTTAAAAAATTGACCTTTGCATTTTATTATTAAGACTCCAGTCTTTATCACATTTCATCAGTTCTCCACAAATGCCCTATTTCTATCTCCGGAGCTGACTCAGGCTACCATACTGCATTTGGTTTAAAAATTAAACATGGACTTGATTTTGAAGAAAAACTGCTTTAAAGATGGCTGAAACATCTCGACTAGTCTTTCAATTTTCTTTATCCATATGTGATAGACTGGCTGCCAGCTTCCTTCCTGGTCTCAGCCAGGGAGAGCTCAGTGAGTCCAGTCTTTCTTCAAATGGTAGCACAGCTGTAAAGTCCTGCAGGCTAAGAATATTTCAACCAGGTCAAAACACAGCTTCCAAATAAAAGAAACCGAGGTAGGGATAACAGCAAATAAGACAACCAGCAATAAAGAGCATCCGGAGTCGATGTTTCAGTGGGGTCACAGGGGGATCAAAAGTTCTCAAATCTGCTTCAAGAGACTTTTGTCCTAAACCCTACCTTGGTGACACAGCTTAGAAAAGAGCCACGGGAAGGAAAGGAAAGGATGGCCTGGGTGTCTGCTGCTGTCAAAATCCAGGCAGGGGGCCTAGGGAAAAAAGGCAGAGAGGGGACAAAAGCGAAGGCACCAGGAGAGACTCTGAATTCAGCCAAAGGCCATTCCAGGTGCACATGGCATTAGCAAAACAAAATAAGTAGCTTATTTGCTGCTAATTTTTGTCTGTGTTCCCAGGCTTTCTAAAGACTCAATTCAAAAATTGGCATCTGAAATGAACAGACACTTTTCAGAGGAAGAAGTAAAAGCAGCTAAGATGCATATGAAGAAATGGTCAGCACCACTGGTCATCCGAGAGATGCAGGTGAAAACAACACTGAGATTTCATCTCACTCCACAAAGAATGGTTGCTGTCTCAAAATTAACCAGCAATAAATGCGGGTGAGGCTGTGGGGAGAAAGGAACCTTTCTCCATTGTCAGCAGGAGTGTAGACTGGTACAACCCCTGTGGAGATCAGTGTGGAGATTCCTCAAAAAACTAGGAGTAGAAGTCCCATTTGACTCTGCTATTCCCCTGCTAGGTATACACACAAAAGAATTGAAAGATTCATATCACAGCAACACTGGTGCACCCATGTTTAGAGCACCTCAGTCTGTGATTGCTAAATCTTGGAAACAACCGAAATGTCCATCAACTGGAGACTGGATACAGAAGATGTGGTTCTTCTGTAGAGTGGAGTATTACTCTGCCATAAAGAATGGTAAGTTTGAGTCATTCATACTCAAATGGACGTACCTTGAGGACATACTCATAAGAGAAATAAATAGGTCACAGATGTCTAAATGCCATCTAAATGTCTAAATTTCTCTGGTGTGAGAAACTGAAGATACAAATGAGTTCTAGAGCCTATGATACTGTGAAATAGAAAATATTCAAATGGTAAAGGCGGGAAGGGGTACATAATGTGGGGAAAAAGGTGATGATAAATAAAGAAGACAAAGCTTATGTATATAAGGGGCGGGGGGGTTGTAGGGTGGGCAGGGGAATGGGAAAAAATGAGTATTAAGATGTATCATATACTGGCACAAATTTTCAATGTTGATTATGATCATGATGTATATATAAAATATGCCAATAAAATAAATAAATTAATAAAAAAAGATTGAGAACACTATGTGTAGGGAAAAGTGGTACATTTGAGCACTTGGGAAAGTTTGAAAGCATGCAGAAACGTGTTTTTTGTTTTTTTGTTTTTTTGAGACATAGCCTCACTTTGTAGTTCAGGCTGGTCCTGAATTCAGAGCCTCGAACTCAGCACTCCTCCTGGCTCTGCCTCCAGAGTGCTGGGATTACAGGCGTGAGCCCCACACTTGGCACTGTGGTATGTGATACTGATTGCTGGTGGATGTGAATGAACACACTCAGCATTGTTGTATATGGTTATCGGGAACTAAATGCAGGACCTTGTATTTGCAAGGCACATGCCGGAACCACTGAGCTAAATTCCCGGCCCACAGAAACCATTTTAAAGGCACAAAACACTAATATTTTTGCGTGAAAAAGAAGGGAAGTTTTGTTCCAGGCAGAGCAATCAGTAAGAACCAACCTCAACTTGGACAGGCGATCCAAAGGTGGATCCTCAGGTTACCTTCCCGGAACCCTTAGCCCTGCTCAGGCTGAGGGATCTGGCATTCCAAGGGAAATGAAGATCCTAGAGGGAGCATGGGAGGGTGGCCGATGATGAGGGAGGCATGAAAGTCATGGCAGAAATCTGAATCACTTCATCTGGAGACAGAAAGCCAGGAGCAGACTGTAAGTACATAACATGCTTACAGTATGGGAATAGCCCAAACTCCAGGGCTGCAGAAGGGCCATTCCAGAGTGAGGAATAAAAAAAGTGCTCTCCTGCAGCACGAGAAACTGCAGTCAGACATAAGAATGCTTTCTGGGCAAGTTGGCAAAGGTTATTAGATTGGGTGTGAAATGCTAATTATAGCACTTGCTTTGGCAACACACATACTAAAATTGAAAAGCTGGTTACAAAGTTCCATACTTAAGTGTATCCCACATTCCCCTCCAGTTCTGGGAGTGTCCCTTAAAGTCACATAGGCTGGTATTTTAGATATTTTCTCATTTGCTTTAATAAAGATGCAAAAGTGCCAATGTAAAGGAATTATGAATTTTTTTAGACAATAATGTTAGGTTTGAGGAATATTAACTGAGTAAATGTAGGGAGAAAGAAAACTTGGGTAAATCAGTGGGTCCTATCTTGAGGGTTTCCTCAAGACCTCTTTCCATTATATTCTCTTATTTCTTTCCTACAGCATAAAATAAATATGTAGCCTCTGTCTGCCTGATTTCCTGTTATAATCCTTCTGCATTACTGAGAAAAACCTATGGAAATACAGTGAAAGCTAGGAAGGAATGAATTGGATTGGTATGTTTATATGAATGAAAGTACATGAAGTATAAAATTATTCATGCCTATTTTAAAAGCTTTTCCATTGTAAAAACAACCTATTGTGGAATAACATACTCAACATAATACTCTATCACCACTTTCAAAAGAGTCAACTAAAAATTCTTAAATCACATTGTTTACAAATGGTTGGAAGAAAGGAATTATGTGTATGTGTACTTATCTGAGGGCTGTAAAGGGCTGTAAAGTACTTAATGATCTCTCATATCTAACACAGTCAAAATACTGGAACCGCATGCAAGTAGAGCACGGAGTCAAGAAGAGACCTCCGACATGCGTGCTGGTGCCAGCCAAAACTTTTTAATGATGTGCTAAGGATACTGGTTCCCAACCAGAAATAGTTTTATCTCCCCTGGGACACTTGGCCTTGTCCCAAGAAATGTCTCATCCTCACACCTTGTCATTCTCACATTTGGGCCGGGTGGGTGGCGGAGTACATTAGTGGAGCCAGTGCTACCCGCTCCGAGTAGAGGCCAGAGGTGCTCCTTCCCCAGAGTCTTCTGGTCCAAAATGTCTACAGTGCCAAGGTTTAGGAGTCCTAGCAGAGAATTATCAACTCTCCTTAATAAGCAGTTTATCTGTTCAAAATTAAGTGATATATTTAGAAGTATGTCTTTGTTTTTCTGACTAACAAGAAAACTATTTCCCAGCAAAGCAAATGGAGCATGCCTGTTTCTTCAGTACTGGGAATTAAACCCAGGACATCATACATGCTAGATAAGTGCTTAACCATTGAACTACATACCCACATCTTTTTATTTACTTAATTTAAAAAGTTTGAAACAGGGTCTCACTGAGTTGCTCAGGCTGGCCTTGAATTTTAGGTCCTCCTCTCACAATCTCTCATGTAGATGTATTTGTAAGCATGCACATTAAACCTGTGGCTGATGAAAGGCAAATCTGAATGGCTCTAAACACCCATTTCCTTTCCTGTCTTGCTAGCTTAGAAACTTGGTTCAGCTCTATAAGACAATAGGATAATAGCCACACCGGGCTCTAAAATGTCCAACTGCTATCTTTTTAATGAAGTATTTACATAAAAGGCAGGCTATAGCTAGGCACTATGGTGCATACCTATAATCCTGCTATCCAGCAGATGATCTCTAGATGAATCTCTAGTTCAAGGCCAGCTTGGACAGCTCAGGAGGCCCTGTGCTGCAATTTCAAAATGAAAACTAAGAAGGCCTGCTCATGTGGCTGAAGGCTTGATCCCGAGCTGGGAGGGGTAAACAAGACAGCTAGGATGTAAGGAACGTGCACAGGCTGAATTTCAATCACATCCATCTAATATGCAGAATAGCTCCCTGCTAAGATCACAGAGGATGAAAGGGTGATTGCCATCTTGGTGAGGACTCAGACTGAACCTGTTTAACTCGTAGGTTTGTTCTCTATACAGGACAGCCTCTAGAGTATAAGGACCATAACCATAATACCATAAACCTTGAAGAACTCTGATGATGAAGCTGGGTCTGGGAAGATGCTGGTCATGGTCTAAAAAGAATACTGCCACACAGGTTAAGCACTAAATAAGAGCACAACATTGTGCAAACATGTGGTCAGTGTTCAAGAACATTAGCTCTCACGAGGAGGAGGGCTTCTGTTATTATGGACACCACATCTATCCAAGGTTTCTGAAAGGAACAGTCTAGTTTACCCCCAAACTTCTTTTCCCACATGCTTTGTCTACCCACAAATAGGCATCAAGAGAGAGCTGACTGAACACCCAAAGCACTGACAAGGGAAGGTCTTTTGTCTTAACTCCTCCTCTCAATATGGTAGAAACAAATGTTTTAAAACAAAAGG
Organism: Petromus typicus; assembly: GCA_004026965.1. Lineage (NCBI taxonomy): Eukaryota > Metazoa > Chordata > Mammalia > Rodentia > Petromuridae > Petromus > Petromus typicus. The sequence continues at coordinate 21,410 of PVIR01005817.1, forward strand.
GAAAAGGGCTGAGGGAATAGGGTACTACCAATTTCTGCATAAAGATTCAACAGCCACCCTCAGCCATATGTAGAGATTTGTTCTCTGCCAAAAGACGTAGCTTGCCACTATGGAGACATCCTCACGTTTTCACGTTGCCACAAAAATATATGTTTATTATTTTTAATACAGCAGCCACTCAGCATTGATTGAGGGCTATTATTTCACTCATTCAGTGAATAAGTAAGTGTTAAACACTCAACCACAAGCAAGGCACCATGGGAGTCACAAATACCTGCATAACACTATCCTTCCTCCAAAAGTGCTTACAACCAGGTACAAAGAACAGTAAACATGTGGCTGGTGAAAGACAACTCTATATGGGTCTAAAGAACCATTTTCTTCTCTGTCTTGCTAGTTTAGCAGAAACCTGGCTCAGTCCTATAAGAAAACAGGATGGCACGAAGCACCAGAGGCTCTCCCTCTCTAGGGCTATTCCCTCACCAGAGCTTTCACTGCTCCATACCACATGGATGTTCCCTGGCCCTAGGCCCTGTGTGGAGGGCGTCACCCAGCAGTCTGGTGGCTATAGTGTATGCCGACATTTCTGCCTCGCCTAAGCTGTGGAGGGAAGGCTCAAGGAACTATGTGCATGCTGCTGTATAGCTCCTTATGAATTCTTTCCCCAACAAATCCTATATAATATCTTCACTGTATGCGAGTGACCCTGTACACTACAATCAGTACTAACAAAGACACAGAAAAATCACCTCTGTGTACAGATTTTGTGAAATTTGAAATGTTTGTACATAACGAATTCAAATTTAAAAATCTGAAAAGCATTTCCTACAAGCAAAAGACATACAGAAGGCTGGATGCATCCTGACTCTCTGAAATCCTGAACACACAGAGGTGTCCCCTGACCTGAAGCCCATGTGGGGTCATGTTCTCTTGAAGGGTAGGCCTTGAACCTCGGTTAGAGTAGTTTCGGGAGGGATGCTATCCAATTCTGTATTGATCTGGAGCAATACTAGGCGAGGCCTTCTGTGAGTCTCCTCTGATGGTCCTGTGCTTGCCAGGGAGGAGTGGTTTATAATGCATGAAGAGTCCCAGGATAAATCCTGACTTCCACACTAGGAGTAAGTTGACGTCTCCCAGCACAGCTGTCACCAGCGTGTGCTCACGCCCAGGATGAGGTCACTGGGGCAAGTGAGGCCTGGGTCCAACAAGCAGGAGGCATGCGTGCCCTGCTTTTAAGGAAGGTTTCACCCGCAAGGTCTGGCAAGGAACAGGCATGCCCGGTGACATTGTAGACCTTAAGGAAGCACATCTTCGTGCACGATTGGAAACAAAAATGAAAACTATCCAAATCTGAAGTTTTTCCTCACACACTTAAACGCCAGAATGTATCTTGGAAATGTCAGACAAGACTCAATTATCAACTTTTTTTTCCTCTCTGTGATGAACAACAAGGCCATTTTGCAATACTTGTAATTCCAAATTAATGCCTTTTAATTAGTTTCTCTTATATATATGGTAATCCTATTATGGAGACCCAGGAAGTGTCACAGCAATTTATAAATGACTAAGTATCAGTGAATACTAACTAACAGAAGTAAACAACTGTTTAAAAAATCATTTTACATTACTATAATGTGTACACTATAATCCTAGTACTTTGCAAAGCAGATGCAAGAAAATGGTAAGTTCAAGCCCACCCTCGACAGTTTAATCATTTTGCAAAACCCTGCCTCAAAATTTAAATAAAGGGCTCAGTAGCTCAGGCCCTGGATTCAATACCCAGTAATGAAAACAAAACAAAATAAAACAAAAAAACCCTTTCATGTTATATGGCTATTTTTAATATCATCAACCTGGAGTCTTTGTAGGAACCTTAAGAATCTATTGCTTTAAAATAATTTGCAATTTGGTTCTGTATTTACTAAAACATAGTTTTGATCTAAACATGCAATTACGCTTTATAATTATGATCATAATTGACAAGTGAAATAGTACTATTGTACTGAGTGGCTAGACTATGATCGGTCTTCAAGATTTTGAAACCTGGCCTTAAGATCCTTAGCTTTTGCCAATTTAAAATTCACTTGTTTAGAAAGTTGAAAAAGCTTTACAAATAATATCCTTTGGAAGCAAGCCCTACTTTCATTTAAAATAATGACTGCTGCAGATGCCAAACTATATCATCAAATGGTGAATCTTGGTTAAAACTTCATGAATGGTAACAGTAAAGAACTACGTTGGGGCCAGAGAGTTAGCTCAGTGGTTCTGGCACCTGTCTTGCAAGCGCAAGGGCCTGGGTTCAATTCCCCGGTGACCACATACCATATTGGGTGTGGAGACTCACGCCCAGCAGCAACCAGTACCACATACCACAGTGCCGGGTGTGGTGGCTCATGCCTGTAATCCCAGCACTTGGGAGGCAGAGGCAAGAGGATTGCTGTGATGTGAGTTTGAGGCTGAGCTCAGGGCCAGCCTGAACTACAAAGCGAGACCCTGTCTTAAAAAACCTAAAAAAAAGAAATGAACTACGTTGGTAGAATCATGCCTGACTCACCCTTTCCTCATCAATGAGTGCTCCATCAGTTTCCCTGCTGCTGTGGTAACAAGTGACCATATAACTCTGTGGTTTAATACAGTCCTGTCACCAGCAACATGACTATCCTATCAGGCGGCTCAAATCAGCAATGGTATGAGCCACCACAAAAAGTGACATAAAAATTATGGCCTCATCATGAACATGTTAAGCCAACATACATTTGTATTTTATAGTTCTGGGATCAGAAGTCTATAATGGACCTCACTGGCTAAAACCAAGGTCTGAGCAAGGTTATGTTACTTCTGAAGGCTCTAAGGGAGAATCTGTTTTCTTTTCCTACCTTTCACCGCTCCTAAACGTTACCTACTTTTCTTCTCACATTGTCATTTCTAATTCTCTTTCTTCTGTGTCCGTCTTCTATTTACAGAGATCCTGTCCATCATCTTTCTATTACTGTAACAAAATGCCTCAGATAAACGTAGAAAAGTTGTTATTCTGCTTTGTTGTTGCGGAGATTTTAGGCACGATCACTCAACTCCATTGCTTTAAGGGAGGAAGCACACTATAGCAGGAGCATGAAGTGCAGTAAGTAATGGAGCAAACTGCTCACTTGGCCAGGAGGAGACAGAAGAAGGAGGGTCTGGGGTCCCGTTCTTCCTTGTACAACACAGCTCCCACTTGGCCTTACCTTCTAAATTCTCTCTCACTTCCTAAAAACGTCATGCTGAGGATCAAGCCTTTAACATACCAACGGAGGACACTTTGGATCCAAACAGTAGCGGACCTTGGATGTGGAACCCACTGTAGGATAATCTGCCCATTCAAGGTCAGTATAGCAGCAGCCTTAATTTCCCCTCATGACAAAACTGAACTGTTGTGTTTTGAGTTCTGCAAAAGTTTGTGTACTAGAACTTTAATTCCAGTGGGAGGCACTAGTGGTGAAGGCAAAGTCCTCACAAGTGGATGAATGCCTTTCTCCTACAGGTGATGTCTTGCTTTCATAGGACTGCATTAGTTTCATTAGAGGAGGATGTTATAAAAGCAATTTTCCCTATTAGTTTGACCTCGTTTTCTCTCTCATCATGTAATTCCTTTGCTTCTGGCCATGAATTAAAGCAGAATGAGGCGCTCACCTAAAGATGTGCCAATGCTAGCACTAAATCCTGGACTTTCCAGCTTCTACAACTGTGAGTTAAAATAAGCTTTTCTTTATAAATTACTCAATCTCATATATTCTGTTATAGAAACAAAGAAAGGAATAAAACACTAACAAATTCAGTTTTCAGGGTTTGGTACATGGACATCTTTGGCTAGTCATGTTCTGCCTACCACAAGTTTAGGTGGAACTTGCCCTGTATTAGGGAAGAGTTTGTAAGATTTATGACATTTTCAGTGTCAGAACTTTGGCATACACACTCTGGAATTTCCTGACAATTAAAACTTTCAAAAAGATATTTACTGAGGTAGTTATAGTCTGCAGGCTCAAGAAGTGGCAGGAAATCACAATCTTGTTTTCATTCCATTATTTCTGAGACCTTCCAAACTTTGTAAGTCAGTTTCATAAGATATTGAGTAGATTCCTCAAGGACTAAAGCTAGCAAATACTCAAGGTTTGTTGATTTAGTCTACTGGAAAATGACTTCAAGTTGGAATTTATCCACTTCAATATGTGTGAGTCTAGAAGGATGGCTAGTGTCTGTCAAAAAATTGTTCTTCTTTCCTCCCCAGGTACATAATACCCAAAACTCTGAAGAAACAGCCAGCTAAAACTCACAGAATATTGTCTGAATGGTGTGTGACAACAGGTGGGATAGTATGTGACCTGCCAATAAGTATTACTTTTTAAAATGTAATAACTATTATGAATCAAAATATTCATCTGCAAATCAGGCTACAGGTCTGCAGAAAAGGCTCTACCTTGAGAAGCTGATGCTTTTCTACCCAACCTGACTCCAACTCCTAAAGTCCCAGAAGCCTCTATTCCTTTGCCATAGTCCCTCCCTCTCATTGTCTTCTCAGTTCTGTAGGAGAGATTGTCTCTATGAGCTGTTGCATCTCATTTTGCTCTTAATTTATGTAACAGATCTCTCACACACCAGCTCGGCTTTCTATGCACTACTGTCTGGGTATTAACTCCTACGCTTTGCTACCTAGTCTTGGCATGAAGCCCATTGCTTGTGCACGTGGGAGCCATGCCTATGCCCTTCTGGTCATAACCACTGCATGGGGGCAGGGTTTGCTACAGTCAGTGCCCAGGATGGTGTCTACCTGACATTTCATTCTTCAAGCACAAAATACTGATTCTTGGCTAGATAAACTCGGATTGGCCTATACAATCCTACTACTGTTTTTAAACATTAGCCAGTACAATCATGTTTACAAAATGAAAGAGCACAAGACTGAGGCAGAAACTCGAGTTTGATGCCTAACGTTCTTCATGTTATTTTATTATATTCTGATTCCATAAAAGACAATGAGCAGTAGGAGAACACGGGTCTTAGCGAATATATTTCATATATCTGGCAGTCACACAACAGAAATAACACAATCCCTTAATATTTGAGGAATGTAAGTCACGTGTTTTTTTAATTTAATTTTTTTTTTTTTTTTGAGACAGGGTCTCGCTTTGTAGTTCAGGCTGGCCCTCCTGAGCTCAGCCTCACACTCACATCATAGCACTCCTCCTGCCTCTGCCTCCCGAGTGCTAGGATTACGGATGTGAGCCACCACATTCTGTGGTATGTGGTACTGACTGCTGCTGGGTTTGAGTCTCCACACCCAGTATTGTATGTGGTTACCGGAGAATCAACCCCGGCCCTTGCGCTTGCAAGACAGGCGCTGGAACCACTGAGCTAAATCCCCGGCCCCAGTAAGTCACAATTTTTAAACAATTTCTAAGAATCTTTTAAAGATAATCTTTGAGTTAACATTTTAAAAAAAAAAACTGTCTCTGTATGGTCAGCAAACTTATAGGGCCGCATTTAAACCCTATCAGGCTTATCATTTTGTTGCTGAATGCATTCTACAAGGAATGGCTCATATTTTGAACATCATTAGGCAACACTGGATATTTGCTCAGGTTCAAAGTAGCAGAGTGGATATAAAATCTGCAAATTTCCAAACTGATAAATAGAGAAAAACATCCAGGAGAGGGGTAAAAAGGCTGGGGTAATATTCCAAGCAGAGGCCTCAGACTCACACCAGGGCCCACAGAAATTGGGGATATTTTTATACCATATTGCAGCTGCCACAGAAATCCCAAAACATCATGCTCAGTATTATTTCCAACTTATAGTGTCACATCTGTCATTACAGTTCATGTGTCTGGATCTTCTGCTCCATAGGTACCCTGGTGAATGTGGCTGGCTGGCTCTGGGCAGGCTGTGCCCAGCGTATCTGGCTTCCTGTGTGTACAGTGGGATCTCAGACCACACGGTTGCTTCCCAGTATTCTTTTTCTATGCACAGTGGCTTGCTGATCAATACATACCAGAAGGTGAATAGTCTTCATTGTTCAAACTGCATGAAACTTAACAGATCAAATGTGAACTCTTAATTCTTGTAAATGGCAAAACCTTTTGAAACATGGAAAGAAAAGTTATAACTGGAAAGAATCTTTACAGTAATATTATTTGTTTTTATTTAAAAAAATAAAATTTAACTTTAGCTCATCTGCATATTAAATGCACTACTTAGGTCTATTCCTAAAAGAATACATTACTGTGTCACAACAATTGAAAGTTATCCTGATAACTATATTCTCGTATCATGTGGGTTTGCTTTATAGTCCTATGTTCTATATGAAACATTTGAAGACATTATTCTGAAAGAGAATTTCACTAATAAACTTCACCAGACTATTAAAGGTATTCATGATACCAACAAGTACAGGAGGCCGACTGAGACGGCACCGAGAAAGGGCAGGAGGAGGGGTAAGAAGCATCCACAGAGGATGTTCTAATATGAGAGAAACAAAAGGCTATTTGTATTGCAGATGAGAATGATTCAGAAGAGACTGAGGAAAATGGTGATGCAAGAGCAGGGAGAATTGCTCACACAGTGCTCTGAGCAGGAGGAGGAGGGGAGTCTACTGCACACGAGGAAGGGAGGGGTGGGACAGGGACTCAGCACCTGTGCAGTCAGAGGGAAGAAAGCAGGGAACATGGGTAGACACCTAGGAAACGGGGCACATTCTCTTCTGACTGATTTTACCTTTTCATTGAAGATGCCACAAATTGAGATTAAGGACAGGGCAGAAAGCACGGGGGAGACGTTCATCTAAAGAATGGAGGCATGACAGGATCCCTGAAAGGGAGCACAGCTGGGACCGGCGCTGGGGCTCACTTGGTGTCAGTGACCACGAGTCTGAACGAGTCAGCACAGCTGACTGAGCCCTTCCCGACAGACAGCAGGTGCCAAGCAGGCACATCGGAGATGTCCAGGATGTGGAAGTGAACAACACAAAAGAACGGAAGATCGCCAACAGTGGCCAAGGGCTGGAAAATAAACTGCTCAGACGCACGAGTGGTAAACATCTCCAATCTTATTCTTTCTGCATTTCCCCACTCTCCTTCTTTCTGGAAAGCCAAACATGAGGAAAAGGAAAATTACCAAGCAGTTGGTGAAAGGGGCAGAAGCTAAAGATTATGGAAGAGAGACACAGGGGGGCTGGGGCAGGGTGGTGACAAGGAAGTGCACGCCCGAGACAGGGGCCCTGGGCTGGGCATGAGGCAGCACCAACAGAAGCAGACTTGGTCACGTGAAGGGCAAAGACCCTCCATATCTCCCACTGCTCAGAAGGCGGCAGGAGAACCTGGTTCCTAGGTTGGCTGTGCACTCGGAAGTATGGACAGTTACCTGTATCTAAGGGAATGCAAATAAATGATAGCTGTGTACTTTAATAAATGATAGCCGTGGGCCGGGGGGTTAGCTCTGTGGTTCCGGCGCCTGTCTTGCAAGCGCAAGAACCTGGGTTCGATCCCCGCCAACCACATACCATACTGGGCATGGAGACTCATGCCCAGCAGCAACCAGTACCACATACCACAGTGCCGGGCGTGGTGGCTCACGCCTGTAATCCCAGCACTCGGGAGGCAGAGGCAGGAGGATTGCTGTGATGTGAATTTGAGGCTGAGCTCAGCGCCAGCCTGAACCACAAAGCAAGACCCTGTCTCAAAAAACCTAAAAATAAATAAATAAATAATTAAATAAATGATAGCCGTGTATTTTAAATATACTTTTATCACTGAACAGCTGTCAGTCTACAAATGAGTTTTGATGTCTGATGCTCCTTTTTACAGTACTTTCCAAATTTTGTATTAACACATAGATATTTCAATACTAGACTAAATATAAGTAACTCAGTAACTTCTACATAACTGAAGCAAAGGCAAGGGCCTCCGAACACATGCCTTTATTTTTGCCAGGTCCATAAATGCACGAGTGAGATAAACTCTGAAGAGATCATGGGATTATATCTCACCTATTATTGCACACTTGTAAAACTGAGTTATCTAGCTTTTCTGAAAGTTGCGGATCTGCATTTCTTATACTTTGTTTGATAAATTATTTGAAACAAATAAAAAACATAATATTCATGAACTCACTACTCCTTGAATTACACAAATATTTCTTTTACTTATTTTTTTCCAACAACCTGGCTCTGATCTCTGTCTCCTGAATGGTGTGCTGGAGATTACAAGCCTGGACTTCAGCTCTCTGCAAACCTTCCGCCCAACGCTGAGGAACTGCGAGCAGCGCTTACGTTATTCCACTCGATCTTCCTCTCATTTCTGGAAAAGTGAGGGAAGACACAACCTCCTAGAGGAAAGGACATCTCCCAACTGCCAGGAAAAGGAAATGTATTTGTATAAGTTCTAGAAAAATATAATTTATATGAATATATTTCAAAGCTTTTTTATCATAACCTACAATAAGTAATTAATTTCACCCTGTGACCAATGTGTTCTCTTCCCCGCCCTCTCTGTTTCTCAACTACACACACCTGAAACATAAGATTCATAATTAATTCTTAATACATATGCTCTGGAATTTTCTATTCTATTTTTACAAATTCTAATCATAATATACTAAGCGAGCTTAATGACTCATAAATGGTTTGTAATAGGCAGTTTAAGTTTATAACCTATATGAATTAGAAAATAAAAGGTATTATTGTTTACTCTATAATAGCAATTAAAAACTATTTACTAAATGGTAAATAAATCTCCACAACATATAAGAAGAGGCCACAATTCCTATTATTTGCAAACAATTGGCTATGTTAAAAAAAAAAAAGAAAAAGAAGAGGATATTGAGTATATTGTTGGTTCCTACACTTATATACTAAAACCAATAGTTCTCCTTTATATAACTAGCAACCTGGTAGCTAACAAAGATGATAAAACAAGATGTCAAACTTATGCCAGAATAAGGTACATACAACTTCAATTTTTTTTATATGGAGGAGAATGAGGTATCATCCAAATCCTCAAAATCATGAAAAGTATTAATAAAATGTTAAATACCATTTTGAAAAGCTCTCGCTCCATCAAACAGACTTGTCCAAACTCCAGGGCTCAAGTGATCCTCCTGTCTCAGCTTCCCAAGTAGCTGTGGTTACAGATGCACTGCGCCCTGCCTGGGAATTTCATGAAGATAGCTGTGCAAAAGTGCTACTTGCAATATTGGCTGTAATATCAAAACCCTGAAGTACACATCAGCACCCAGCAGTAGTGTGTAAGTGTAGTGACAGAGGCCATGGCAAACCCAGCAGGAGACTGGTGGGCAGAAATGACAATAATGCACCGCATTTAGAAGAATTGATAAGAAGTATGTTGAGTCATATTATTTAATGAAAAGACTGCTTTAGTAAATATATAGGGTGTGCATACATATACGTTATACCTTAACATACAGTATATATGTTTACAATAGTTATAGCTTATGACATTTTATATATAATATATATATATGTATATATATATATATATCATTATATTATTTATAATGTCCTGGAACCTTTATCTGCACACTTAACAATAAATGATGAAAATAAGATGAATTAACTCCCTCTGGAGTTTAGAATTAAGGCATCCCAGATTTTGACTTATCACTTTATCCCCCTTGTACGACTGAAGTTCATTTTATCTGCTTTGTTTTTTGTTTTTGTGGTACAGAGGATTGAACTCAGGCCCTGGAGCTTTCAAGGTAGGCACTTACCACTTGAGCTAAATCCCCAGTCCTTCTTTGTCTGTTTTTATTGAGAGCTTTTAAGAAGCAGAAAAATAGAAACACAACAGTATCATATCCAAGAAAGCCATGACTTTCCCCCACTGTAATCATATTCCATTTGTCATCAGTGTAAATACATAAACCTATAAATTAATTTCCTGCAGTTGAACCCTCCGGTTTCCTAGTGCACTGTGGTATACTAGCTGGCTTTTGAACAAGAATTGCCAAGCAATGTCTTTAACTTACCTTAAACCATTTTACGTAAGTGATGCTACTGGTAACTAGCAACCTGACCACAACTTCCAGGAGCCTGTCACTGGTATTTCTATCAACAAACTAAGGCATGAAGTTGGTATAAAGTGTAACATGACATCAGTTTCAGCCTACCTATAAAATTCAGGATATCTTTACTGTGCTCTGACCATTTTTCTTGAAGAGCTTCTTTGTCCAGTCTAATCGGAACTAACATGTGCAATACCTGACATACAAAGTATGATTTTCAAATGGAATATGGCAATAACAAAGTTGTGACACCCAGGCAACAGTAAAGCAAACGCTGAAAGATGCTCCCTAACCACGCTGGGGAGCCCACTCTCGAGCCTGCTCCCTTCTGAAGGCTGGCTCTTTCTTCTTGCTCTGGGAGCCTTTCAGACAATTTCCATCAGGAAAGAACTGAAATCTGGGGGCTTTCTTTAAAAATAATAATTCTTCAAGTTGCATAGCAGGAAAACAAAGAGACAAGTTCTATCTCCACTCAACATTTCCTACGGTGCAAAGTAAAAAACGGCAAAGTAAACTTCCATAAGAACGTGAACAGTTGAAAGAATTACATACTACATATTTACCAACCATTAAAAAAGAAAAAACTTGGGCCAGGAATTTAGCTCAGTGGTTCCGGCGCCTGTCTTGCAAGCACAAGGGCCCAAGTTTGATCCCCTGGTAACCACATACAATACTGGAAGACTCATGCCCAGCAGCAACCAGTACCACATACCACAGTGCTGGGCGTGGCAGCTCATGCCTGTAATACCAACACTTGGGACGCAGAGGCAGGAGGATTGCTGTGATGTGAGTTTGAGGCTGAGCTCAGAGCCAGCCTGAACTACAAAGTGAGACCATGTCTCAAAAAAAAAAAAAAAAAAAAAAAAAAAGAAAGAAAAACTTGCTCTCTGTTGACCTGAAAACATGCAAGGTAATCAATGTGGCACAATTTCATTCTCTGTAAGAAAAACCCAAAAGACAAGGCATATTTGTACCTGTTGGATCAGAAAGAAATACAAAGGACAGACATCAGGCTATTAAAATTGAATTTAATCTGACAGAAAGTAAAAATGAAAGAAAGCTAGGGACAGTGGGTAACATATAAATCACTGAGTTGTTAATAATAATTAATACTACTTTTGCAATTTCAAAATTATAAGAATATTCTTAAAATTATAAGGGTTAGAGTAATTTAAAAAGACAATGAAATGGACTATTTAACACATATATGGTTGTGGAGACAGAATCTTTATCAGGGCGAGAAATTTCTACCAGATCTGAAGGTTACACATTAAACATGACCCCAAATTCTAAAATATACAATCAGTAAAAATCAATAAATACAAGAGTAATGAAACTTTACTAGTGGTTTTCACAGTTCTAGATAACACTAGAGACTATATATTGGGTATGGGTTGAATTGCAACCCTTAAAAGTACATTGAAACCCTCTTCCTTGAAACTAGAGAATTGAATTATACTTGGAAATGGGGCCTTTAGAAAATAATCAGTGTAAAATAGAGTCACCAACACGGGGTTTAGAACAGAGTCATAACATGGGTTTTAGAATAGAGTCACTAACATGAGTTTTAAACCAATATGACTTGGGATATAAAGATGTAGGGACAGGACAGCAGAAGGAAAATAACACAGAAAGCATGTCATCAGTTTAGTACAAGGACTCATCTCCTCTAGGTCTCAGAGAGAGTATGGTCCCATCAATATGTTGTTTTTGGACTATCAGTTTCCATAATGTGCACAACAATAAATCTTTATTTTTAAGCCACCCAGTTGGTAGCATTTGCTTACAGCAGCCTCAAGAAACAACTATAGGGGCCAGGGATTTAGCTCAGTGGTTCCAGCGCCTGTCTTGCCAGCCCATGGGCCTGGGTTTGATCCCCCAGTAACCACATACAATACTGAATGTGGAGACTCATGCCCAGCAGCATGCAATACCACATACCACAGTGCCGGGCGTGGTGGCTCACGCCTGTCATCCCAGCGCTCGGGAGGCAGAGGCAGGAGGATTGCTGTGATGTGAGTTTGAGGCTGAGCTCAGGGCCAGCCTGAATTACAAAGTGAGACCTTGTCTCAAAAAAACAAACAACTGTAGTATCCAACAATATAAACCAGAAATCTCAGTGTCTTAGTGTTAGACTAACATATTTTACACAAATTAATATGCTGTTAACAGGATTATATTCTCTGATTATCTGTAGACACATGCTCTCTCTCTAAAAACCACTAGGACACACTGCATCCTACCTTATAATGACAGCAAGAGTTTTTGATTACGTACTTAATTAGTACACGGCTAACATTTAATGGTTATTAAACATTGTGCTTTGTATGCATTATTTTATATAAATCCATCACAACCCTTTATTATTGTTGTCATTACTCTTTGTAGAGATTGGGAAGCTGTAATCAAAAAGACTATGCAATGTATACAAGACCACAAAAATACTAAGCTGTGGGCCTGAACCTGCAAATGCCAAGTCCAGCCTGTGACCCATTAGACTCTCCTGCTATGACTCAGGCTTCTCTCACACATGAGGCACTGTGGTCAGTAAAGAAGAAGTGTGCAATATTTTCATTCCCTAGTCAATTTGTATGGGCACTCAAACTAAAATCCTTTTTATGTACAGGAGTTTCCTTACAGTCACAAAGCCAACAGGCTGAAGATTTTTTTTTTAATTTCTGGATAAGATTTTATCTTACATAGCAATTCAATTTATGAAATTTCAATGATCAGAACTGGAATCTATGCGCAGTATGGAACCTGCAGTCTCATGGTTACAGAATCTGAATTTCTGGGGACCATAATATTTCTTTCCTATTCTATGTAGTTATGAAGGTCTAGAGAGGAAGGAATAGCTGAACTATATGAATTTTGTAAAAGAAATTTACAAGAAAAAGAGAAAAAGTTTTTTTGCCTCCAAGGGAAACACTAGCTACCTTGTGGGTTGAAAAATCAGAACCTGAGGTCACTGAACCCACTGATGTGATCACAGGAAACAAAAGGAAATGAGGCATTCCCATGTGGCATCAAGAACACTGTGCAGGTACATAACTGTATGTAAACTGCATCAATTCAGGATATGTAAAAATAGCAAAGGGAACCAATGTGGCCACTTGATGAGATTCAGGCATCAATGAGAGTTCAGGGGAGACTGTGTCTATGCCAGTTATGCACTCAGCTGGACACATGGGTTTCTGGAAGAGTGAAGTGATCAGAGTACGGTAGAGCCCTATTCTTCAGAAACTGTGCTGGTGAGCATTTAACAAACATTGTCTCATTGGTCATATTCTGCTTCATGAAGTTTTGAAGACAAGAACTGTCCAACTGTGAAGATGACAGATGTGAGACTCAGTTACAACTTATCCCTTCATTGTACCACTTTACATGCAGGAATCCAGTAACATATATGGATTAACTGCTCCATGTATGTTATAATTACACACACATTTAAACACTCTAAGTATACTACACAGATGCATTCTGTATTTTGAGAGTAACCAGAGATGCACTCCTTTGTGTAGTCAATACAGAGCTGTGTAAACACACCCAGAACATCACAGGTTGGTAAAAGATAAATGCTTTTTTGATTGGCAAACTGAAGGAGAACCACAGAACCATCAAAACTTCAGACTAAGGACTTCATTTTCATAGCACTGGTCAGCCTGAAATAAGGTTTTCTTGTACCGCTGGAAGGAAAATTCTGATACTGGAGAGTAAGAGGCCTTGGTTTAAATCCTTTCTTCTGCTACTTTCCAGCTTTGCTCTTGGGTTAGTGACTAGTTCTCTAAACCTCCACTCCTTCATTTATAAAAAGCCAACTAATAACATATATTCACAATGAACTGCTAGAATAAACGTGAGAAGATAAATAAGAAATGGTATCAGTTAAGTTGTTAGATATTCTTCATGCTAGGATATATTACTTATTCAATGGAAATACCAGCTTTTCAAAAGGTTTCCTTTCAAGGAATATGAAAAGCTTAGAATGAAAAGGATCCAAATTGCTTCTTGAAATTCTATTACAATGTTAACAATTCTATCCACTTTTCAAATTTTCTACCTACTACAGGTCAAGTTTCCATATGCTCGTGGAAAAACTCTTCAACTAGCTCTCAAAAACTAAGCGAACACAGTTCTATCAACTTTACCTCGAGTCCCAGGATTTGATCAATTAAGCTCTCTAGTTCACAACAAACTGCAGATGAAAAGTACAATACATGAATTTTTCTGTGCTGTTTCAAACAGAAATGTGAACAGTTTTGTAGAGTGCCAGAAGGCCCACATTAAATTTCTGAGCAATTCAAACAGCACGCAGTTAGTAATCCTTGACTGAAGAATTTTCAATAGCACCCATCTCTACTTATTATGCAGTAAACTGAGGCTTTCTTGTAAGGGAAAGTCATATTTAAGCCTGCACAAATATTCATGGGTCAGAGTAGGTTCTGGTTTGGTCCACTTCCTCAAGGAATCCTAGCTAGAAAAAATTTCTGCTAAAGACGTCAAGACCTGCAAAGCTTTGTGTGAAGAACTTCGGTCTTCCCATCCCACAAAGAACAGGACGATGCTCTAGTTCATGTGAAAATGACAGCTGAAAATACACCGTGTCAATTAACTTCATCCCTGAATCAGCATGTTCTGTGGGTGGGATGTCCTGTGCTGTTTGGTGTCATGGTCATTTGGCTATCAACTGACACAGACAGGCATGAAAAACAGCTCCCAGGAAGCCGGTCTAACACTGGAAAGTGAAAGCCCCTCATCCTTTCATTTTTCTTTCCCAGTAATTTAGGGCTGAGCAGGCCCCAGTCCTGGACCACCTCTAATTTGAGAAACAAAATGTCTATTATATCATCAGGTATAAATTAGGTTCTCTCCCTGCAGACATATTGTTTGATCCAAAATGAACCAAAGAACTACCACTAAAAACCTCAAAAAGCTCTCCTATGTTTCAAGATTATAAATGTTCTCTGCACTCTCAAGGCATAAATCACTGAAGGTGGCTCAGTTGATTTATGGAGGCCATTTCTTGAGAGTGCTTTGGTATCTTTATATGTCTCACTGAATAGGGTTTTCTGTGTAAAGACCAGAGGAGGTCTTCTCACAGGGGACATGGAAGTCATGGAAATGTACAAATTACCTTTCAATCCAGTTTCAGAAAAAAATTTTACTCCACACTCTTACTTGGAAACCACTAAAATTAACACCTTTCAGTGAACTCCATCAGAGTGGGTGCTACAGGTAGCTAGGTTAGCTAATGATCTTCTGCCAATCTCACATTCTACTATTAGTAAATTATTCTTTTAAGTGTTCCAGTTTCAGGGCCAGGGATTTAGCTCAGTGGTTCCAGTGCTTGCCTTGCAAGCACAAGGTCCTGAGTTCAATCCCCAGGACTAAAAAACAAAACAAAACAAAAAAACAAATTAAAAAAACTGTTACACTTTTGTTTCAAGTTGCTTTGAACACCCAGCACACCTATGAAAACACAAAAGCCTCTGAGAGAGGTATTATATTAAGCTTTCTTGTTTTCTCATTTCAAAGACTGCAGACCAAATACCAAACAGTTAATTAAAAGTTGGGAACAAAGAAAATGGAGGGAGGGATTTGAAGTGAGGCATGATGCTACAAGCCTATAAACCCACAACACAAAGAGGCTGAGGCAGAAGGACTATAAATTCTAGCCCAGCCTGGGCAAATTAGTGAGACTTTATCTCGAAATTTAAAATAATTTAAAAGGGGCTGAGATTGTAACTCAGTGTGAAAGGCCTATGTTCAATCCCAAGTACTCCCCACCAGAAAAGAGGAGAGACCTGATATCAGAGCTCCCCCAAAGAAAGGAAACCTTTCTTAATTCATTTCTATTTGCCATGTGCATTTGAATACCATAGAGAAGATAAACAAGATTTAGGAATGGCACCAGCTCAGAAGTCAGAGAAAAAGCTTCAAAGTCTAACAACTAAGCATCATCTCCACGTCTGCTTTCTGGGGAATATTCTTCGAGGGTCACTCATCACAGTCTCCTTTTTTGAAAAGAAAGGATATGTACCAATCTGCAGGATTTGCAATGGAATGATGGACTCTTACAGCATGATCCCATATTTGATGACTGCTAAATGGTTACTGATCCAGCGACCCAATCCTAAAATCCACCTTCTAATGACACATAGGATCACCTAATTTCAAGGTTGGAGGGTATCTTAGGGAACATCCGGTTCATTTGTCACTTTGAGAATTGAAATCCATCTGTATAAAAATGTCCAGTGTTTTCCCAGCCTCTAATCAAACATCTGTAGGGCTAGGATCTCTTTCATTCTGAGAGTTTATTCTCATGTTTTATAACACTTTGCCTTTCTCAGTCTCAGTGTGTGTGCATGCATGCTCATTCTTAAAGTGTACTAATGTGCTAATAGAGCTGCCCTGCCAACTATGTCAGTTTTGTTCACCGGACACAAGAATATACAAAATGTTACTTGTCCAGGTAGCAGGTTTGGAGAATCTATATATCTATATCTATCTGCTTTTTGCAAAGAACATGAAATAAAATATTTTAAAACCTGCAACCCTGCTTGTGATTGGTTACACAGAACTCTACCACAGTGAACATCCCTACCACATCTTCGTCCCCAAAGTGACTTCCTAGATGAGTGCAGAAATGGGGCTAAGAAAGAACAGAGCCTGCCCAACCTGTGTGTAGGAGGCCACACAGGGCATCGTTGGTAATGAGAAAATTATTCATTTCTACTTTTATCATAGGTTGCATTTTTAGAAATAAGACCTTTTTCCTATCATTTCAAAATTGTACCTGAATGTCAGAATGTCAGCTGGAATTAAAGATTGTTTTTTAAATATCAAACAGACATTTGGAGCATGAATAAGGCTGAATACTGTTTTTCCTCTTTTTGCTGTTCTCCTTACCACTGTCCTGGCAAGTACTTGTCCTACAAGCATTTTTGTATTTTGTATCTTAATTTTAAATATTCATCAGTACATGTTTATAGCATATAATGATGATATTTATCTTGGGCAATTGGTACACATTAACACACCCCCTTCCTTAGGGCACTATGACGCAGATTTTAAATTTCTATGAGCATTTGGAACATTTGGGAGAGGGGAAGCTAGCACTGCCTCAGAAAAGCCCAAGAGGTCTGATGCTGTTTAAATACAATGGAGAGAATTAAAGACTGAACTGGGACTGCTTCTTGCTGAAAGAAGACTGGGTGGGCAGCCAGGAAGCTTAGATTCGATCAGCTCTGTGCCCTTTATCAGATCTCCTCACACACCTCATTCCGAACTGTAAAACAGATATGAAACTCTCCTGTAGATGTCCCAAGATTCCATTTATGAGAATTGAAATAAACTGGCATACTATATTACTGTGCGAAATTAATCTTTTGACTTTTTTTGCCCTTCATTATGGGAGTCTTTTCCCCTCCATCAGCAGCATTCACACTGTCTTGAGAATTATACTGGCATCCAAGAGGGAGAAAAAAATCTACAGTGAGCCTTGACTTCCAAAATAGTTTTGGTTTTGTGTTTTGAAACATATCAGAAATAACAGCTTGAAAGCAAAAATGCTTATATGGAAGCACTGGGTTTGGCTGAGAGTTGAAAGTGCCCTTGGGAGTCAATAGGAAAGGTTTAAGGAGCAAGGAAGAGGACAGCAGAGTTGTTGACTTAGTTTTGAGAGTCACAGGGGAGATGAAAACATAACAGGGTCTGACCTTGAAGGTGCTTTGCTGAGGTTTCAGACAAGAGGGTCAGGCAGGAGAGACCATGATGAATACATGAAAAGGGCCTTGCATTATCCTTCAAGAAATGACTAGGACAGAAGTCTCCAGACCAGGTATCCTCCATTACCATTTACATAATCATGGGCATCCTTGGGCTGTACTCTTCTTGCCAACAGGTTAAGGATTTGCCTCTGCAGTTGTGGACACCTGATTCACACCTCTGAATCAGCCACCAAATGTAGTGACTCATAACTCCACAGTTTTTTGAGTCTGTTCCAAAGTGCTCCCTGTGAATGCCTTTCTTACCATAAAGAAGAGCCCACTCCACATATACACAATTAATGGGCAGAGACAATGATGAAATTCACTGTTATGGAAGTTCTTTTGGGAAAGCACACATTCACAAAGAAACAGAAATAGATAAGAAGTAGCACAAATAGATAAGAGAAAAAAATCATTTCTAAAAGTAACTTTGTCTTTTTTTTTTCCAAATCTTTATTGGTACATTATGAATACACATCATCATCGCATTCAACATTGAGAGTTTGTACCAGAATACGACATGACTTCTCATTTTCCCCCTTCGTCCACCCACCCTGCAACCCACCACCCCCCCATATAAATAAGATTTGTTTCCTTTTTTAAATTACTATCACATTCTTTTCCCCATTATTACCTACACCCTCTTTCCTTTTAAATATTTTCTATTTCACAATATCAACTATACATATTACAACTTATTTACATCTTCATTTTTCTCATTTAAGAGAAAAGATATGATATTTATACATCTGTGACCTATTTATTTCACTTAGGAGGATGTCATCAAGACACATCCATTTGAGTATGAATGACTCAATCTTATCATTTTTAAAGGCAGAATAATATTCCATTCTATAAAAGAACCACATCTTCTTTATCTAGTCTCCAGTTGATGGAGATTTGGGTTATTTCCAAGATTTAGCAATCACAAACTTAGCTGCTATAAACATGGGTGCACATGTGTCACTGTGGTATGAATCTTTTAATTCTTTTGTGTATGTGCCTAGCAGAATGATCGCCAGGTCAAATGGGACCTCCAATCCTCACTTTTTGAGGAATCTCCCCACTAATTTCCACAGCGGTTGTATGAGTCTATACTCCCACCAATGGAGAAAGTTTCTTCTTCTACGCAGCCTCACCAACATTTGTTGCTGGCTAATTCTGAAATGGCAGCCATTCTTTGTAGAGTGAGATGAAATTTCAGTGTTTTCATCTGCATCTCTCGAATGACCAATGTTGTAGAGCATTTCTTCATATATATCTTAGCTGCTTTTACTTCTTCCTCTGAAAAGTATCTGTTTATTTCAGATGCCCATTTTTGAATTGGGTCTTTAAATTTGGGTGGGCTGACTTTTTTTAAACTCTTCATATATTCTAGATAGTAGCCCTTTGGCTAAGAAACAGCTGGTAAAAATTCTTTCCCATATTGTTGGTTGCCTTTTTACTCTGTTGGTGGTTTCCTTTGCTGTGCAGAAGCTTTTTAATAGAATGAGATCCCATTTGTTGATTTCTTCTGCCAATTCTTGTGTTTTAGAGGTTTTGTTCAGGAAGTCTTTCCCTAAGTCACTGTCTTCAAGAATTTTACCTAACTTGTTTAGGTTTAGTGTTCCTGTTTTAATATTTAGGTCTCTTTTCCACTTTGATTTTAGCTTGGTACATGGTGAAAGAGACAGGTCTAACTTTAGTCTTTGGCAAGTTAAAGCCCAGTTTTTCCAGCACCATTTGTTAAAGAGGTTATCTTACATCCACTGAGGATTTTTGGCTCCTTTGTCAAAAATGAGGTGACTCAATGTATCTGGAGTTGTTTTAGGATGTTCTAATCTACTCCACTGATCCTTAGGTCTGTTGCTTTGCCAGTACCATCCAGTTTTTAATCACAGTGGCTTTATAGTATAGTTTCAGGTTTGGGATCATAATACCACCCCCCTCCCCACACCATGTCCCTATTGCTTAGAATTGCTTTTGCTATTCCAGGTCTTCTGTAGTTCCAGATGAATATTTGGATTTTTTTTCTCTACACTGTGAAATATGCTGTTGGGATTTCAAATGGGATTGTGTTGAATCTATATAGTAATGGTGGAAGTATACTATTTTGATGATATTGGTTCTTCCTATCCAGGAGCAAGGTGTGTCTTTCCATTTTTTGATATCTTCTTCTATCTCCTTTTTCAGAGTGTTGCAGTTTTCAGAATTAGGTCTTTTCCCACTTTGTTAGATTGATTTCTAGATATTTCTTTCTTTCTTTTTTTGAATGCTATTTTGAAAGGGACTGACTTTCCAATTTCTATCTCAGTGTGTCTGCCGTTTGTATATACAAAGGCTATTGATTTCTGAGCACTGACCTTGTACCCAGCTATGCTAAATTTGGTAATTAGGTCCAGCAGTTTTTTATTGAATTTTTAGAATCCTCTAGAGTATCATGAGGATCCTCTAGAGTATCATGTCATCATCAAATGACAGTTTGACTTCTTCTTTTCCTATCTTTATTCCTTTTATTTCTTTTTCTTGCCTAATTGTTGTGGCTAATATTTCCAGGACTATATTGAACAGAAGTGTTGAGACAAGACATTCTTATCTTGTTCCTGATCTTAAGTGTGAAAGGTTTCAGTTTTTAACCATTTAGTATGATGCTGGCTGATGACTTCTCATAGATAGCTTTTATTGGTTTGAGATAAGAGTCCATCTATTCCAATTTTTCTGTAGGGTTTTGAACATGAAGGGGTGTTGTATTTTGTCAAACGCTTTTTCTTCATCAATTGAGATGACCAGATGGTTTTTGTCCTTGAGTCTGTTAATATAGCGTATTACATTTATTGATTTACATATGTTGAACCATCCTTGCATACCTGGGATGAATTCAACTTGGGTGTATGATGTTTTTGATGATTCTCTGTATTCTGTTTGCCAATATCTTATTGAGGATTTTTGCATCAATGTTCATTAGGGATAATGGCCTGTAGTTCACATTTTGGTTGGGTCTTTCTCTGCTTTTGGAATCAAGGTAACTGTCGCTTCCAGAAATGAATTTGGGAGTACTGTGTCTCTTGCAATTTCATTAAAGAGTTTGAGAAGTAGAGGCACTAACTCTTCTTTAAAAGTTTTGTGGAATTCAGCAGTAACGCCATCAGGTCCAGGATTTTTCTTTGTTGCAGGTTTTTTTAAAATTACATTTTCAATTTCACAGATTGATACTGAAGTATTTAATATTTCTGTATCTTCTTCATTCAGCTTTGGAAGCTGATATGTGTCTAGAAATCTATACATTTCTTCTACATTTTCCACTTTATTGAAGTACAAATTTTCAAAACAGGTGTTTATTATCCTCTGGACTTTCTCTGGGTAGGTAGTAATTTTCCCCTTCTCATTCCTAATAACATAGACATGAGCCTTTTCCTTCTGTTGTTTGATAAGGTTGGCAAAGGGTCTGTCAATTTTGTTTATCCTCTCAGAAAACCAACTCTTTAACTCATTGATTTTTTTTTGTATCTTCTCTTAGTCTCCATTGCATAAATTTCTTCTCTGATTCTTATCATTTCTTGCCTAGTATGATCTTTGGGTTTGTCTTGCTCCTCTTTTTCTAGTTGCTTGAGATTCAGCATTAGATTGTTTATTTGAACTTGCTCTGTTTTCTGGATTTAGGCCTTCACTGCTATGAAATTTTCCTCTAACTGCTTTCATTGTGTTCCGTAAATTTCTGTATGTTGTACTGGGGTTATCATTTAGTTGTAAGAACTGTTCAATTTCTTCTGTGACCCACTGGTTGGTCAGCATAGTGTTGTTCAGTTTCCATGTGTTTGTGAGGATCCTGGACTTTCTTTTGCTATTCAGCTCCAATTTCTAGGCACTGTGGTCTGACAGTATACAGGGGATAACTTCACTTCCTTTGCATTTATTTAAACCTGTTCCATGAACTAGCACGTGGTCTGTTTTGGAAAATGATCCATGAGCAGTTGAGGAGAATGTAAATTCTGACTTTGTGGGGTGAAATACTCTGTAAATATCTATTAAGTCCATTTGCTGAAAAGTTTGGTTTAGTCCAAGTAGTTCCTTAATAATTTTCTGCCCAGTCGATATGTCTCTTTGTAACAGTGGGGTATTGAGGTCCCCTATTATTACTGTATTGGTGTTTATCTGGTTTTTTTAATGTCCATTAATGTTTTATATAGATGCATGCATCAGAATTTGGTGCATAGATATTTAAGACTGTTATTTCTTTCTCTTGCATTTTTCTCTGTACTAAAAGATAGTGTCCTTCTTTGTCTCCATCAGTTTTGGCTTTAAATCTATTTTGTCTGCAAATAAGATCACCAATCATGCTTTTTTTGCTGTTTCCTGTCACATGCAGTATTGTTTTCCATCCCTTTACTTGCAGTCTATGGCTTTCTTTCTGAATTAGGTGTATTTCTTGTGTGCAGCAGATTGTAGGATCTTGCTTCTTGATCCATTCTGCCAGTCTATGTCTCTTAATTGGTGCATTGAGTCCATTGACATTAATGGTTATGACTGATATAGGCAAATTTAGTGCTGTCCTGTTTTCCTGTTGTTGGCTCTGTTATTCTTCCTTTGTCCTTTTCCTGTCAGTTTCTTGTTTGGCCCAATGGGTTGACTCTGTTCCCATGGGTTTGTAACTTTTCTTATTTTTCTCCAAGATATTCTTTAGAATGTTTTGGAGTGCAAGTTTTGTATTTGTGAAGTTTGTCAGGTGTTCTATGTCATGGAATTATCTTATTTCTACCTCTGTTTTGAAGGATAGTTCTGCAGGATACATTAGTCTGGGTTCGAAGTTGTTTTTCCTTCAAGGCTTGAAACACTTCACTCCAGGCTCTTCTTGCACTGACTGTTTGGGCTGAAAAGTCTGCTGTGATCCTGACAAGCTTCCCTTGGTATGCAATTGTTTTCTTTTCTCTGGCTGCTTTCAGTATTATATTCTTTTTTGGGATTTCTGGAACCTTTATAATTGTATGCCTAGGTGTAGATTTTTTTCAAGTCATGGGCATGTGGCATTCTGCATGCTTCATATATTTGTACGTCCAATTCTTTTCCTTTTCCTGTGAAGTTTGCTACCATTATCTCTGTGAATAGTTTATGTCTTTTGTGTTGCGTCCTGCTTCCTCCGCAACTCCAATCAATCTTATGTTATTCTTCTTTGAATCATCTAGGAGTTGTTAGATTGATTTCTCATTATACCTTGCCATTTTCCATAAATTATACCTTTCCTATTCATTGGCTGAGATCCTATCTTCTAGGTCTGAAATTTGGTCTTCCTCCATATTCATTATATTGTGCAAACTTTCACTTTTTTTTTGATTTCCTGGACCTCTCCTTGTAGGTGTTTAAAAGTGCTTTTGCTGTCTCGGATTCTATCAACTCGCTGCTTTTCTCTTTAGCTTTATTAATCATAGTGTCAACTGTGTCCAATATCTCAGTTTTCATCTCAGAGATCAGTTCTGATTTCCATTTAACTAGATCTGCTTTGGTTACCATTTCAGAGAACACTGGTGATTGAGCTTCAGACTTCTCCATTTCCCTTCCCACTGTTACCTTGGGGTGAGGATCTTTGAATGTTTCTTCATCTCTAACTTTTTGTCACTGCTATTGTTTTAGGCTTTATACCTGCCCTGTTGTCTAGAGATGTTTGTTGCAAGTCTCTTTCTTTCTAATATTTAGGATCCTTAAGATATCAGTGTTTCCTGGGTTGTTTTTCTAGAGTCTGTACTGGGACCTAAACAATCCTAGTTCTGGCACACCATGTAAGGCACTCAAACTGCATGGTCAGATTCCCTTGATTGAAAAGCACTGGGTAGGGGAGGCTCACATGCCCCAGCTCCAGGTGCTGGTGTCTATTTTGTGTCACCTGAGGTTCCCACAAACTTGGTGGTGCCATTTACCTAGCGTGTCACTGGTCTCGTTCAGTGCGGTGGGTGTGGACGGAGGCAGGTCCCTGTGCCACTGAGTCTAAAGGCGTTGTGTGAGGTTCAAGTGGACTACTCTGCATACCGTTTACCTGGAATGTCCCTGGGTGTGCTCAGTATAGCAGGTGCAGAGGCAGGCAGGCCCAACTCTGTGTACATGCGTCTACTGGCCCTGCCTGAGGTTCCAGCAAACTCCTCTGCACACGTTTTACATAAAGTGTCCTTGGGCACACTCAGTGCAGCTGGTGTGGAGGCAAATAGGCCCCAGCCCTGTACATCCACATCTACTGGTGCTGCCAGAGGTTCTAGGGGATTCCGCTGAGTACCCTTTACCTGGAATGTCCCTGGGTGCACTCAGAGCAGTTGCCTTGAAGGCAGGCAGGTCCCAGCCCTGTGTGCAGCATCTACTGATACCACCTAAGGTTCCAGTGGGCTCAGCTATGCACCTATACAGTATCCCTGGGCACACTTCTACTGTGGAGGCAGGTAGGCCTCAGCCCCATGAGCAGCATCTAATGGCACCCCTGTAGGTTCCAGTGGGCTTCACTGTGTACCTATACACTATCCCCGGGCACGCTTCTGCAGTCAGTGTGGAGGCAGGCAGGTCTCAGCCCAGCGTGTCCCTACAGTGGCCCAGCCAGAGGTTCCAGCAGACTCCACTGTGTACCCTTTACCTGAAATGTCCCTGGATGCACTCCTGCAGGTGGCAGGGATGCTCTGACATTGTGTAGCTGAAATGGTCCTGCCTGAGGTTCTGGCGGGCTCGGCTGGGCACACTGTCCCTGGACCCTCTTTTGCAGTATGTGTGGAAGCAGGCAGGCTCTGGCCCCTGTGCCACTGTAATGGCACTGCCTGAGGTTCCTATGGGCTCGGCGCACACCTATACAGAGTCCCTGGGTGAGCTTCTGCAATCTGCGTGAACACCTACAGGTTCCGGCCCTTGCGCCGCTGTAATGGTGCTTCCTTGTAACTGTCTATCTTTTAATAAGACTGGATGATTATTATACATTATTGTATTTTATGCATACCTAAACATCTCAAGCTATTCTATTAGTCTTTAAAAACAGAAAAAAAAATTGTTCTAGCTTAATAAAATTTGCCAGTTTATTAATTCCTAGTTTACATAATTGGTAGTTAACCTACACAAGCAAAAAGTAGATAACTAAGCAATGAAACCAAGATTTCCTGAGAGGTATTGCTCATTCTAGTTAATATTGCTCATCCTAGCGCTGCTGGCCCTCTCTGGGCTTCCCTTTCCTAGAAACAAACTGTGTTCTGCAAATTTACTCTACACCAAAAAGACATGAAGTTCCGAGTGCTGATCTCAAACTACACAAAGCAATAATGACATAGGGCCATTCTCAAATCTTCAGAATCTCTCTGAAGAGGAACTTCCAAATTTGAAGAGGATTTATAAAGAAAATGTATAAGTGATACCAGCACAGAGCAAGAGCAAGAGCAAAAGATTAAATGTTGAGAAAATATGAAGTTTTTGCTAAAACTGCTCCTCACTAAAAAAGATTTTAGAATGGGAGGCCGGATCTCGATGCTGATCACTTATTACTGAGATAAATCTATGTGTTGGGAGTGTCTTTAGGACATTCAAACATTTCTGAAGAACAGACTTACAGTTAGCCTTTGGTTCAAAAGGTACCAACTATTGGGCTTGGGGTAAGATATATCACAGCTGGGATTACTCCTTTAGGTGTAAAATGGAGTTAATACTACCACCACGTGATTCATTGTATCCTTATGAGGAAGTCTGTTAGAATTTAAATCTGAATTGACACCTCAATTGCCCATGTAGTCATAGTTTAGTTCTCAGTCTGATGCTACTGAAGAGTGGTAGAAACCTTCAAGAGATGGCACCTTTCGAAGTTTTGAGTCACTCAGGGTGTGCCCTGGTAGGAGACTGTGGTGTGTAAGTCTCTTCTCCTCTTTCATTCTGGCCATGAAGCAACAGGTTTTATCTGCCTCTACACTTGCCAGGATGGCTCACCATAGGCTCAAAGCAGTGGAACCAACCAACCACAGACTATAACTTTGTTAAGTGTGAGCCAAAATAAACCTTCCTTTCTAATAAATTATCACATGTATTTTATTACAGTCATGCAAAGCTAACTAATATAAATTTGTGTTCAACTATAAAACACTGAAGAATGCAAGGGATATTAACTGGTCGTAAATGTTTAAAGCAGAGACAAAATATTTTTGTTCCATACTGGCAGAATTATAAAGGATACTGGGAGAAAAAAAGTGAATATATTGCTTTAGTATTGGAACCAATTGTAATATTTCTTTTAAGTATCTAAAATGGACTAGAAAGACACCTGAAGCAGAGTGTCCTGTCTAAATGACTCTTGGTATGGTCTGGTTCACTTCACACATTTCATGGACAGAGCAAAATGGAAATGTACTTTCTGAGCGCTACCTGATTATCTACAACTCTTTGTTCCTTAAACAATAACACGGAAGAGTGGACTGCTTTAGAATAAGATTTCCTTCTCTACACAACTTTCGAAAATAAAATACTGGCTCTGTTTATAAATCTACTACAGAGGAGTGGAGTAATTGGTCATTAGTCACAGCATGCTATGGCTCAAACCAACAGATTATCACATCAGGTCATTATATTAAAATGCCTTTTGAGCTGGCATTTCTTTTTATTTTATTTTATTCTGTCATGGGCTTCTAGTAAAGTTAATTTCCAGTTAACTTTTGATACTTGTAACCATAGAACCCCAAATGATAATAATGAATTAAGTAAATAAAAATACTGTATACTAACTTGACCATAAAAGTAAAAATCACAGATATTCTTGAAAGTTTCAAATAGTATCCAGAAATTTTTTGTAAAGGGATTTAAAATGATGGAGTGGTTGTAAAATCAAGACACCTGGAAAACAACAACTTGATAAAGAGAAAAAAAGGAAATTTCCAGGGATCTGCATGGAATTGACAGGAAAAGTAGTGCTAGTAACTGAGGAGGATGGACCTGACGTAAGCCCATACAGGATCAGCAGCCCTGCGATGAAACTAAGAGCAGGCCAAGAACACCAGCCCTAAGAAAAGCTCATGGTTACTCTAAACAGCAAAAACAGCTTGGGATTTTGCCCTGAATGTAATTCCTCCTACACAGCAGCCTAGAGGTAAAAACTAAATCAGTATAGCACCTGTCGTATTTGAGAGGGTTTTTTTCTGAAGCCATTGTGGGAAGAGGTTAATTGCTTAAGACTGAGTTATAGAACGAGTATATGTCAGGATCTCTGGCATCACTCTACCACAGTGACCGAGTGAGAGATGGTCACAAGAGACAAGTCATAGAGAGGGTGTTGGCTAGAAACAGATGCCTCTGAGAAGTTTAAGCTCTGGATAGGAAGGACATAAGTCCTTAACGTCTATGGAGAGAAGCCAAGATAGTACTATGTACCCTCCAGAAGCTGAAAATGCTGGCATTTAAGTCTAGTGATCTGCCTGAACCCCCATCCTACTTCCAACATCCAGCACAGAACTCAGTGATCTGGTCACTTTACCTATCTACCTAACAACATGAGAGGACAGATCTTGCTTCGGATGGCTGAGGTGTGGGAATAGAGGGATCTCTGGAGTAGAGAGGAGACACCTCACAAACCCACAGTCCATAAGCTAGGTGGAGAAAGTTGTGACTTGGAACACAGCAACTGGGAGGTCTAGAGTGTCTACAACCTAGAGTAGAAATCATGCACTGACTACAAACTGTGGGAAAAGTGTGTAAGATGCAGTATTCATACCAAAAAAAAAAAAAAATGGATGTGGAAACAAAATATGCCTCTTCCTCTCCCACAGCTTGAGTAGTTAAATACTGACAACTCTGGAAAGAAGTCACTTATTCAAAAACACAAAAGAATTCTTTTTAGGCCCACTTCTTTTTTTCTTCATTTGAGGATGTCTTTTCCTTTTATTTTGATTTGCACAGATATTTTGCTATCCACAGATATTTTAAAAACAAGAGCACATGGGGCTGGGGATTTAGCTCAGTGGTTTTGGCACTTGCCTTGCAAGTACAAGGGCTTGGGTTCGATCCCTGGTAACCGCATACAACAATGTCAGGCATGGAAACTCACACCCACCAGCAATCAGAACCACATACCACAGTGCTGGGTGTGGTGGCTCACATTTGTAATCCCAGCACTTGGGAGGCAGAGACAGGAGGATTGCTGAGAGTTCAAGGCTGAGCTCAGGGCCAGCCTAAACTACAAAAGCAAGACCTTGTCTCAAAAAACAAAAAAAAAAAAAAAGGAAGAGCACATGGAAAATGGATCTAACAACTGCAAGATGACGGAAAAAAGACTAAATTAAGGTGAATTAGAATTAGTGAAAAACCAGGAGAAAGAACAAATGGCATAAAAAAATCTACTTATAGAAACAATAGCAGAAAACTTTCCAAATGCAGGAAAAGAATTAAACATGCAAATAAATGAGGTATACAGAACCCCAACAGTCATGACCAAATAGGACCTCTCCAAAGAGAATGCCAAAACCAAGACAGAATCTTATAATGATATACAGTGTAATAACTATTGTTATTCCCATACTTATGAAATTTTTTTAGTAAAAGAGCTGCTATAAAAAAACAAATCACTTTTAAGATAAATGCATTAAAATTACAGCAGATGAATGTTAAAGGCCAGGGGAACTGGTTGAAAGAAGAGTTTTAGTGGAAAGAAGAGTTTTAGCTCTAAAAGGAAACAACTTCCAACCCAGACTGATATATTTTAGAAAACTATATTTCAAAACTGACAAAGAAATAAGACCTTTCCATGACAAGAAGCACAATAAAAAAATCCATAGCCATCAAATTCACCCTTCAAAAATCCTCAAGAAGACTCTTAGAAGAGACAACAAAGCCAACAATGCCAAAAAGGATAACGGAATGAATACCACAGGTCTCATGAGCAGCTAAGTAGCACCAAAAATGACAAATCAGCAACAGGAAAATAATGCAATGACAGGAATAAATCAATGTTTCTCAATGATAATTCTCAATATGAATGATTTTAACTTCCTAATATAAATGCAGATTGGCAACCTGTATCAAAAAACAAAACAACAGTATGGTATATAAAATAAATGCATGTTATCCAAAAGACAAATTCACAGACTAAATATCACAGGACAGAAAACAATATTCCAGGCAATGAGAGCACCAAAACAAGTAGCTTTCCTACCTGAGGCAAAACAGTAAAGATCATTTATGCTGGTTAAGGAAACAACTGAATAGGAGAAAACAACTATGAACACATACACTGGATATCAGCACACTCAAGCTTATAAAACAAATACCACTGAATTGAAAAAAATCACATAAATGTCAACACAGTAATAGTACAGGACCTCAATATCCCACTATCTCCAACAGATTAACCAGACAAAAAGTTCAACAAAGAAACTTCAGAGGTGACCCACACCTTTCAGCTATAGAACATGCCACTCAAAAATAGAGTGCACATTTTTCTCAGCAGCACATGGAACTTTCTCTAAAATAGACCACATACTACCCCATAATGCATGCTCAAGTAAATACAAAAGTATTAATATTATCCCATTCTAAGTGCAATGAAACTAGAAATCAATGGCAAAAGAAACCACAGAAATTGTGAAAATATATCGAAAGTAAACAAAATACTCTTGAATATCAATGAGTCACAGAAGAGATTAAGGTAGAAATCAGATCGTTCTTAAAATCAAATAATAATGCCAGTATAAGAGATCAGAACTCATACAACATAACAAAAGTAGTCTTAAAATTGAAATGTAGTGTTGTGCAATAAGATAGAGTTAGCATAATAAATAACCTAATGACATACTTAAACATCCTAGAATAACAAGAATAATCCAAATCTAAAGCTAATTTAAGGAAAGAAATTATACAGATCACAGAAAGAATTAACGAAATTGAGACTAAAAGAATATAAAGAATCAAACAATGAAAGACTGGTTCTTCAAAAGAATAAGGAAATCAGACAAATCTTTCACCAATGTAAAAAAAAAGAAAAGAAGGTACCCAAGTCAATGAGATTAGAAATTCAAACTGCAAAATTATTACAGACACTGCTGAAATACAAATTATAAGTAACTACTTTGAAAATCTATATTCCAGTAAGTTGGAGAATCCAGCTATATGAACAGATTCCTAAATATATGAGTGTAATGGTTGACTGACTGAATCAACAGAAGTAAATAACGTCCAAGAAAATTAGCTTAGCAGCTCCAATACCCTGTGGGCGAGTCTAAGTAAGTGCTGAGAAGTCACACAGTGATATCCACCACCAGTCAG
Organism: Petromus typicus; assembly: GCA_004026965.1. NCBI lineage: Eukaryota > Metazoa > Chordata > Mammalia > Rodentia > Petromuridae > Petromus > Petromus typicus. The sequence continues at coordinate 51,457 of PVIR01005817.1, forward strand.
CAGCCGCCCTGTCACTGGGGCCAGACCACAAGCCTGCCAGGCCTCCATTCCACGGTGAGTCTGGGTAAGCACTGTGGAGGTCACACAGTGACTTCCACTGCTGGCCAGCAGCCTTACCATCATCCAGACCAGATCATAAGCCTACTGGATCTCCATTCCCTTGTGGGTGAGTCTGGGTAAGCATTGTGAAGGTCACACAGTGAGCTCAGCAGCTGGCCAGCATCCTTCCTGCCATCAGATCCAGAACCCCCCCAGGACCGCCATTCTAGTGTGGGAGAGTCTGGGTGTGTACTATGGAGCTTGTGCAGTGACTTTTGGTGCAGACCAGCAGAACAGAAATGAGAAAAAATTCAAAAACCCAGATACAAAGATCATCACCACAGGGGAATTCTGAGAAAAGGGAAACAGAGCAAACTAAAGCTCAAGCACCAGGACTTCCTGAGTTAGTTACAAAAGCAGATCTAGTAAAATGGAAATCAGAACTGATTTCCAAGATGAAAATAGAGATACTGTCCACAGTAAAGATATGATTAAAGAAGAGATCAGGGACATGATAGAACCTGAGATAACAAAAACAATGGAACCTTTTAAACAGCTTCAAGTAGCATTTCAGGTAATTAAAAATGAGAATGAAAGTTTGAGAAATAGGATGAATGAAGCTGAGGGCCAAATTTCAGAACTAGAGGACAGGACCGCAGCCAATGAACAGGAAAGAAAATTAGTTCAGCATAGTCTGGGTGTGGAAGACCTACCCTACGGAGGATGATCACAAGAGTGCTATAAAAGAGAGACAATGAAGGAAGGACTGTTTCTGTTTCCTCCAGAGGAGCTTCAGTATTCATCTTAGATCCTTCAGTCTTCAGCCTTCCATCACAGATCCTTTGGCCTCCTGATAAAAACTCACATGGGAGACTACTCGGAGCCCAAGGCCTTTGACTGGATTCTTCACTGGATCTCCAGTGAGCAGACTGATCTTTTGTACTCTTCCACCTCCAACTTTGTGGGTAGCCATCATAAACCAATCTGTAAATTCTTATATATCTGTATATCTTATATCTGTCTCTCTAGTAAATACTGACCGATACAAAACTGAACCATGAATTTATAAAATCTTGAGAAATCTAATAATAGGCAAGAAAACTGAAACAACCAACAATTAAGAAAAGCTCAGGTCCTGAAGGATGCACTGACGAATCTTACAAACATTCAAGTAAGATCTAATGCTACTGTTTCTCAAACTCTTTAAAGGCACTGAAAGAGAAGGAGTACTCCCAAAGGTTAGCATTAGCCTGACTCAAAGAACAAAGACCCCCATTAAAAAGAAAATTACAGGCCAATCTGTTTAATGAACATAGATGCAAAAATCTTCAACAAGATCTTGGTGAACATAATGAAACAAATCATCAAAAAGACATAGGTTATGATCAAGTAAGCTTCATCCCAGAGATGCAAGGATGGTTTGACATATGCAAATCAGTAAATATAGAAACATCACATTAAACAGAAGCAAGGGAAAATATCAAATCTTTATCTCAATAGATGCCCAGAAAAAGCCTTTGATAAAATCTAACATCCCTCATGACTAAAAAATAGGAATAGAAAGATTTTATTTTAATCTGATGAAAGCCACGTATGACAAACTACTGCTACCATCATATTACAGATAAATAGGGAAAAGCTGAAAGCTTTCCTTCTAAAGTCAGGAATAAATCAAGGAAGTCCACTACCAGAACTCCTATTAAACATGGTAATGAAAACATTAGCCACAGCAATCAGATAAGAGAAAGAAATAGAAAGTATATGTTTAGAAAAGAAAGAAATCAAATGATCCTTATTTGCAAATGGCATGATCCTTTACATAAAAGACCAAAAATATTTCATGAGAAGTTTTCTAGAATTAATAACTAAATTCAGTAGTTGACATGATATAAAATCAACACAGAAAACCTCAATTAAGATGTGTTATGTACATGTATCAGCTGCCCATGATAAATATAATGACTATGTCTTCAAATGTGTACTAATAAAAATAAAAAGTGACAAGAAGGAAATGCCTGTCTGAGTATCTCTTGTGCGTCCAGTTCTGTACCATACATTGTGCAGGAGTTTTAAACACCTATAAGCAGTGAACTGCCTACTATATAATCATAACTTTGTAATACGTGTATTTCATCTTAATATGAAAGAAATCTGTAAAATCTGTATCTCTAAGAAGTGAATGGTAATAATCGGATGTGGATGTTAACACAAACTTTCTCTCACGCAATAGACATTTCCTGCATATGCATTTCGTTCAAAAACTTTGCCTGAAGACATTAATGGTACTGATGATCAGATTTAGGGCTGACCATGAGTCCTGGGAGAGAACATTCACACAAGGTAAGAGATGGAAAATCTATAGGAAAATTTTCTGGCTAAAATGGTCAGATCGGACAAGATGAAATTTAGCAAAGATAAACGAACTTATTATTTGGAAAACACAGGACTATCAAGTACAGTCACTTGAGGTATAACTCAAAAGTAATTCGACATTCATCAAAAATGGTTACGGTTTTTGGTTTTTTGTTTGTTTTTGTTTTGAGACAGAGTCTCGCTTTCTGTAGTTCAGGCTGGTCCTGAACTCAGCCTTAAACCAGCAATCCTCTTGCCTCTGCCTCCTGAGTGCTGGAATTATGGATGTGAGCCACCACACCCAGCTCCTAGCACTGTGGTATGTGGTTCTGATTGCTGGTGGGCATGAGTCTCCACGCCCAGCATTGTTATATGTGGTTACTGGGGCTGAACTCAGACCCTTGCACTTGCAAGGCAGGTGCCAGAACCACTGAACTAAATCCCCAGCACAGGTTATGGTTTTTCTTGATTATAATTAATCCCATCTCCCAATAGGCACCCCATGTTAGAAGGAACACTGTCAATCAGGACAATGTTTGAACCCAGGAAGTGAGGGGCTTTTCAGGGGCATTTGACACTGGTCATGTGTCATTTGGGGAAGAAAGTACAAAGGAGCCAAGGGAAAATAACTAGAGGCTAACAGATGGAAAATTTAAAAGAATCAAAGTCCAATGGGCTGGAAGAAATGTGTAAAAAGGGAATATGTTTTCATAAGTCACATGTCACTGAGCTGTTACAATTAAATAATGCTTTGTGAGAGACACTGATTATCCGATATAGGATTAAACTTTCTAACGTCCTTTTCAGTAATTTAAATAGATAAAGAAAAGTTTTTTAAAGTATATGTGCAGACTATATGGGAAACTATATACATATAAAGAGATAAAAAGAAAATCCAGGAGAGGCCAAAAGTTAGTCTTGAGTTCTTCAGGTCTGAGTTAGGGGACAAAAGACAGAAGAACATAATAAAAGTCATATGTGGAGACAATCTGAGAAAAAACAAATGGAGAGAAAGGGAAAGACTGGAATCCAGGGAATTGGAAATGGGACTGTGGCAGTAACTCAGGCCTGCGATAATGAGGACTGGGCTGGGTCAATACGAGGGAACAAAAAGAAAATAGCACGATATATAATTTGAGAACAGCTGCCAGAATTTAGGCACTAGTTACTTACAACAGATAAAGTGATACTGTGGGATAAGCTTATTCAGGGCCCTGGAAATGAAGCAATGAGACGCTCAGTTGGAAACACTGTCCCACCTGATGAGCAACTGGAGATGGGAAAGGCTGGTGCTAAATCAGAGAGAGAGGCTTGAGATTTACTGAAATAAAATGACAGAGTTGACAGGAGGGGCTTCTCTGCTCTTTATGACAATCTTCTCTCTGTTGAGAACCACAACTACCTTAATTCCTGCCCAGGGCCACACCATCGATCATTTCCTGCTAGGCTCTACCATTTAAAGATACGCCCCTCCAACATCGCCACACTGAGGACTGAGCTTCCAACACATGGACGCTGGGAGACACACCACTGTCACATGCAAACGAGGATGCAGGTAGGAAAAACAACTGCACAGATTAGCTTTACTTAGAATCGAAGTTCTGCTGCCTCAAGAACACTGACAGCGCAGTCATTTACTGCAGAAGAAACACCCACTAAATAATAATCTGTAGTCTGAAATAGGGTCTGGCCTGGAGAACCTAAGCATAAATAAGATGGGCCTAAGCTAAGACTGTCCCGCATTCTTTAACTAATGGCCGTATTCTATGAGATTACTATACAGAACTGCCAGTTTAAGGAGTTACAAGATTACCTTTAACTCATAAGACAGAAAAGTGACAGAATCTGGAAGTTCTTCTTTCCAGATTGGTTTTTTGGAGCTTTCGTTTTGTTTTGTTTTTGTGGGGGGTTTTGTTTTTTTGTTTTGAGACAGTCTTGGTTTGTAGTTCAGGCAGCCCCTGAATTTATTATGTAGCTCAGGCTAGCCTCGAACTCATGGCAATCCTCCTGCTTCTGTCTCCTGAGTGCTGGGATTACAGGTGTGAGCCACCATCCCTGGCATTGTGATATATGGTACCAGGGACGGAGTTCGGGACCTTGCATTTACCAGGCAGATGCCAAAACCACTGAGCAAAGTCCCCAGCCCTGCCTTTCAGATTGTTACAGACTGAACTGTGCACCTCCAGAACTCTTATGCTGAAACCTCAACTTCTAATACAGCTCTTTGGCAAAGAGAGTCTTTCAGGGAGTTAGTCATGAGCACAGGACTCTCACTCAATAGGATTGGTTCTTAGGCAAAGAGGAAGAGACATTGAGGACTCTGGGTTTGTATATGTGTGTGGGCCCTGAGAAAATGCTTCATGGGTCCAAGAGAAGTCTCACAAAAACCAGCCCTGCCGGTGCCTTCTAACCCGAAAAACTGTAAGAAAATCAATGTCTTTTACTTAGGCCACCCAGTCTGCAGCATTCCAAGATGGCAGCCTTTTGTATTTCTGAGATCATGAATCTATTTCCTACCCTGTATCTGTTCCATGGTCAATAACCTGAGCATTGTTGAACACTTTCACCCCATGTCTCAATCACTCACTGGGACAAAGTTCAGTATTTACTGGGAGTTCTACTAATGGGCAAATTCAAACTCCAAGCACTAAATAATTTTCTGCAGGTACCCCATGTATCTTTGTTAAAATGATTTCTCCGGGCTGGGAATTTAGCTCAGTGGTTCCTGCATCTGCCTTGTAAAAGCAAGGTCCTGAGTTCAATCCCTGGTAACCACATACAGCGATGCCAGTGGGGTGAGTCATGCCCACCAGCAATTAGTACCACATACCACAGTGCGGGGCATGGTGGCTCATGCTTGTAATCCCAGGACTTGGGAGGCAAATGGGAAGAGGGCTGTTGTGAGTTCAAGGCTTTTCTGAGATACACAGTGAGCTCAGGGTCAGCCTAAAGTACAAAGCAAGAGCCTGTCTCAAAAAAAAAATGATTTCTCAGCTTCATCACCAAGATCGGAGTCATTAAAAAATGAAAGCTTCTTAAAATAATGGAAAATAAAAAGGTCGTGAAGACAATTTTAATCCCAATACTACCTTTTGCCTGGTGCAAGGTAATATGAGTGGGCAGCAGGTACTAACTTAGGGATTCCAGAAGCTTTCTCCCTTGTGTGAACTTGGCCAGGAGTATCTGGACCCCATTTGCCTCTCTATAAATAAACGATAAAGACAACACAGACCACAGGGTTGTGAGAGGAATGAATGAGTTAACATAAAGAATTAGAATAGCCCCTGGCACAAGGTATCATACCAGTGTTAGCTATTACCATTGTTACTATTATAAAATGGTTCCTCAATGAGCCCTCAGTGATCAGCCTTTGTGGTTTGTCTGGCACGGAGGAATTGCCCAGGACAATCTCAGGAAAACCTAGATGTGGTCACGCTAAGGGCTTCCAATTCCTTCATACTCATTTCACTAAAGGTTGTTACTAAAATGCAAATGTAATTAGAATGTGGCCGGATGCACATTAAACCATGAGCATTCTGAACACTTTACAGTGTTACAGGGAGTGTCAACACAGCCAGCAAAACTCTGAGGTCCTAGGCCACAGGAAGCTGAGTTGTGCTTGGCATCCAACAGTCCAAACAGGATCAGAGCTTCAAGTTGGGTCCTGACCAGCCCAGGGCTTCAGCAGGGCATTAGGAACCTGGCATAATGATGTGGACATAGGGCCAACATGTCAAACAGGGAGGAGAGAAAGAAAGAAGGAAACAACATCCTAGAGATGTGGTGTTCTCATGATTTTATCAGAAACGTTTCTTAGGTGAAGAGCACTTTCCAGAGTTCTGAGGATGTCTCCTACAGGTCCTTAGGGAAGTAAGATTATGACTCTGAAGGACTCTGGCAGTTCTGAGCTCTTTAAAAACAAACTCTGAGTAAATCCTGGTGCCCCGTGTCACAGATCCGGGTGTGACATGTGCTCACAGCCAGAGATCTGATTTCAGTCCAATGCCCCAAGGAGAGACACCAGATGAAAAGCATTCTGTGTGGAAAAAGGAATAGTCATCAGAAAATGTAACCTAGCTGAGCAAAGGGATTAAATCAGGTCTCCAGAAGTATTCTGCGGTGGGCAGCAGGTGCTGAGTGGCTGGTGATGTCACCATGGACCAGAGATCCGGCCAGGTGGCCTAGCACAGCACAAGCTGCCCAGGCATATAAACAGGAGATGTCTGCTGCTCTGCGGAGCTGGAAGATTGTAGTTCTGGGACTTTAGGGGGCAAAGAATCTCTAGTAGGGCTGCTGGCTGCCCCCAGTATATCCTGAATGGGGTTCCAGAAACTACACCCCTAAGCAGCTTCCCACAGGATTCTACTGCAGACTAGCCTGGGGACCACACTCGGAATTGATGCTGCAGGAATTCTGGATCACACAAAAATAATCCTAAATAACTTTAAGGATGGATCCCAAGTGGCCTTGAGACTATCTATGCACTTGCCAAACTGCTTCTGCAAACACTGACTACCCTTCAGAAGGAAAAATATCTTGGATTGAAAAAAAAGCTGTGAGTTCCTCTGGATCTAGCAATGAGGCTTCTTATGCAAGTGGGCACTGGCAGTGCCACTCACCTCTCCAAGCCCACTCAGTACGTTCTGCAGCCACCTGCCGCAACACAGAGCCCAGCAGAGAGACAGAGATGAGATTTTAATCATTATTATGAAAATGTCAGTTTCCTGGATGATTCGTCCCTGGTTTATGGCAGCAGTTGCCTTAAAACAGGAAGAAAAGGCCAATCAAGGCGTGCAGAAGTGGCATACTGGCGTCTTTTCCTGGCTGAGACTGCAGGAGGTAGGTGAGGGTATCTGATGCTCTACTGAGGAACTTGGGTTTCCACGAGACAGTGACTCATTTGGAAGCTTGCTTGGGCTCTCGGTGCTTGGCATGCACAACGCCACCTGCGCATGGATGACAGCCTCATGAGTGCATTTATAACATATGGGCTGGTTGCTTAAAAATCTCATCTGAGAAACTAGGAAAGAAGCTGGCATCATTCTTCTCAGAGACCTGGATCTAAAAGGCTTTGCTAGCCTGAGGTCAGCACTTCCTCAGTGAGTCTTCCCATTTGGTTGTATCCAGAAGGCCAGGCCATCACCTAGCAGATGCTGGCAAAGATGTAAATTACATAATATGCTGTGGAAGCAAAGTCACACCCATATCACACTCTTTTTGTGCTCTGACACACAGCTCCTAAAAACAGGCCAAAATGGCTGTAATGGAAGTAGTCATTCCCGCCGAACACCTGTACTCTTGGGGTGCCATGTGGCACAGAGTGGGCAGGGAGCACATTCTGCGACTTTCTGCCTTCTCTCCTGCGCTCTTTTCTCTCCATCTTTCCAATACACAAGCACGTGTTTTAATGCAGTAAGTTCAAGAGATGTAAATAAAGGGAACTATACTTTTTTGAAGCTAGGTATCATTGATACCTACTTCCTGTCTTCTCTGATTTTGTTCATTTCCTTGCTTCTTTACTTCCCTCTCTTTTTAAAACATTTTTGCTTGACTACTGGTTTCCTCTTTCCTCTTCTGCCCTTCTGTTTCTCTTCTACCTCTTCCTCCACTCTTCTCTCCCTCTTTCCCCTTCCACTCTGTCTTACATTCAACATTTACTAGACACTTACTACCTTTCAGACAGCAAAACAAAATGAAAAATGCCTCAACCTGCAGGCTGGCACTCATTCCATCAACATTTATCTGAAAGTTTCTTTTTGCCAAACAGATCTGGGTATTTGTGATACATGATGACTTTACAGAGCTATATCTTATCCTTAGGGAGCCTAATAAAAGATATAGAGAGTAAACCAAGAGTCAAATGCAGTAAGTACTGCCATACAGTGCTGCACACTTGTAATTCTAGATGTCTGTGAGGCTGAGGGAGGACAACTCAGTGAGACCCTCAAAGTAAAGTAGGTCGGAGATGGTGCTTAGTGGTAGATCAGGCTGGGTTCAATATTCATATGAGAGACAGAAAGAAGAATCACAGAGAAACAGAGAAAGACAGAGGGAAGCAGAAAAAGACAGAGACAGAGACAGAGATAGAGATAGAGACAAAGACAGCTAAAAATTCAGACTCAGAAACCCTGGAATCTCCTGAAGGAAAGGCAGGAGCTCTGCAGGGCACTTAGTCAAAGTCAACGAGTGTGAAAGGGCATGGCCCACTTGGGGACCTACGTGTAGACCATGAGGCTGGAGTGTGAAGCTGCTGTGGGAGAGAAGGAGAAGCTAAGGCTAAAGGTCTGAGGAAGGGCCACGATGTGCCATGGTGCTGCTGTACCAAGGAAAGCATCTGAAATTGGTTCCAGTGGCCATGGCAAAGCACTGAAAGATTTCATGTAAGCAAGGTCAGATTTTATTTTTGAAAGATCATCAGCATAAACCCCTCCAAGAGAAAAACTGAAGGGGTGAGATTAGAAGGAAAGAGAGAGCAATAGTAAGGTTATTTCACTAACCCAAGGGAGGTAAACTAGGAAGAATAAGAAAATCTCTGTTTCTACATATATACAATCATATTTCTATTGCTCAGTATTGGTTTCTAGAAGGCATCTACTCATGTTGCAAGGTATGATCCACATGACCCAGCCACTGAACTAAGACTATCACGTAAACAACTGAAAAAGGAATTCAAACAAATACTTTTCAGCAGTGTTTCCAGGAGCATTCCTCACAGTAGATGAAAGATGGAAGCAGCCCAGATGTCTACAATGGATGAAAGTGGTATGTCTATGCAACTGAACATTACTCAGTATTAAACAATACTGATACTCACTGTAACATGAATAACCCTTGAAAACCCCATGCAAAGTGAAAGTCAAATACAAAAGGTCAAACTCACCTTTATATGAAATATGCAGAAGAAGAAATTCTACAGACTGATAAAGCAAAGTGATGGTTACCCAAAACAGAAGAAAAGAAAGGATGGGAAATAACTTCTTAATAGGTGGAGCATTTTATTTGAATGACAAAAATACTTTAGGCCTAGATAAAGCTGGTGGCTATATGTTTTGAATATATTAAATGTGACTGAATTGTTTATTTTTAAATGGCTAATTTTATGGCATATATAAACTTCACCCCAATTTTAATTTCTTAAAAATCCTAATAACTGAGTTCACCCTCCTCTTTCTCCAACACTCTTTCCCTCTAATCAATTTCCTGATGACTGAAGTGCTACCAGGATGGCATTGACCAAAGGAAACTCTTAAGAACCGGCCCCTGATGACTACATTTCTCAACCTGTCTTAAGGACACTGTGAGTGGAGAGGAGCCAGGAAAATCAGCGACGTCAGTGAGAATGGGTTTCTTTTGCTTCTTGGAATGGTGTAAATGACAAGTATCATAAACTGGGGCAACAAGGTAAGGATCAGGTAAGAGGCGGCCTAGGAAAAAGGCACAGGTCCCATCGCAGAGGCAGTTTCCATCAAAGGAGCTCAGAAACAGACTGCAGCTCATGGCTTCTGCCATGATGCGTCTCTGTTTCTTCCTAACAGAAAAGACTAACGAGGAGGCTGGAGTGCTCTGCACAAGGGAACTGATTAAATCTCCTTCCCTGTGACTTTGTGAAGGTGCCTTGTTAGATCTTAGCTAGTAAATAAACCACAAGACATGTCTTAGGTGCCCTGAGCTAGGGACTAAAAAGGCCTGTATGGGGCTTGGGAAGCAGGACTGCATCCCAGGTCTGAAATCTTTGTACGAAAACATCAATTCTGCCACACTCTGCAATTAAGCAGGATTTCAGGAGTCATTTTCTCTGTAAAGTTCAAATCAGTTTTGGATAGTTCTACAACAGACAGACAGGCAGACAGACAGAGACAGACAGACAGACAAATACAAGCACAGGCTGGAAGGGACCTCTGAAGATCCCCTTCACTCATGGACGTCCTCTCTCTTGTCCCTTTACCGCACCCATCTCTGCAGGAAAGTGCTCTCCAGAGAGGGCAGCAAAAATGGATCTTGTCTCCTAGAACTTAAAGGTGAACACAAGAAAATGTAAATATGCTCAAGACATATGTTACATGGCTAATAATTTGCCCTGAACTCTAAAGGGTTCAAATGAAAAGACCTCAGATGCAGCTAGTCCAGAACCTTTTCAAGGGCCCCAGGAGTCAGGAGCTTGTGTCAAAATGCAGATCCATGCCCTGATTCCTTCATAGAAAAGGACTGCTACAGGAGAAAAATATCAGCTAGAGGAAAAGCATGTACAGTGATGTAGCTGACAGTGATTACTCAAAAATATTTGAAACATTTAGGTTACTAGAAATGAGGAGTAGATTTCAGGGATTCATGAGAAGCATGCATAAGAAATGGTCCCCAACTCCGTTTTGTTTTTGCTAACATTGTCTTCAAGTATTAGACCTGACTGAATTAAGAAAAAAAGAAAAAGGAAAACTTATGTGAATGGTTTATGGAAAAGAGGAGCTGGGCTGTGTTCAGAAGGAAGAAAATGGATGTTGGGGATTAGACAGGCTATCAGGGATGCCATTTGACGGAAATGGGAGACAACTAGTGGGACATGGAAGCCGCTGCTCCTTGTAGGAAATGCACAGTAAGAGGCTGCGTCATCACCAGCCCCGACTCAAACAGTGAATGGATGTAGCGATGTGAGACCAACATGTTCCGGATTCTCCTGATGCAAAGGCAGCCTCTCCTGAAAAGCAGTGTCTATGCAGCATCAGTCCAAATACTCTGGTCCCACAGATGAGTGTGACACCGAGGATTTTCTAACCTTATTTCTGCCAATTCCAGCCACATGCCCTCTTTTAGTAAGAAGCTCTGAAAGTAGACAGAGTTCAGATCTTGGCTTTACCATTTACCAGCTGTATGACCTTAAATAAATGATTAAACAGTTTCAATGCCAGAGAATGGATGATAAAAGTATTTAAATCAAATTCACTGTGAAAACTCAGGGACATGATTCATGTAGGGGACTTAGGAAATATTTTGGCCCTAAACAAATGGTAACTATTATAATAGTTACATTAGTCTGGCTTAAATAATATTATTTTAATGAAATTTTATAGAGCCCACCTCCATGCCTCCATGTTTTTTAAAGGTTCCTAATTCTTTCTGTGCATATATTCAGGCTCTATACCAAATCTCTTGAACCTGACTGCATCTCCCTCAGCTGTCATTATTAACGATAGTATCTAAAATGACTGAGCAACTGAACATCAGTTAATTAAATTGAACACACCACCATGATATCCATGTGAAGATACTGTCATCCTCATTTTACTGATAAGGAAACAGACTCAAGGAGGTAAACAAATTTTAAAATTCAAACAGTAAATGAAAAGCAGTTATGAATTCAGCTCTTTTTGCAAATACCAAATCCATCCTATCATTTTCTGCTTTTTCCTGGCTGTCTATATGTACAGATCTCTTGACTTTAAGCACTTTCATACTAAAAATATCTTGCATTACTATTACTTTTATAAAAGTTACCGCCTCTAGCATTGGTATTCGAAATAGAACTGAGTAGTATTTAGATGTTCAGAAAAGAATGCATCCATAAACAATTCTTTGGCAACACTTTAACTGGTTCTGCCCAAGGCCTCCAATAGATATTTAATATTAAATATTAAATCGGGGCAACAAATTTCATCTGTTGACTGAACAAATATGTCAACATATTTGCACAGAAAGAATTTAAGAAAATCATCCAGTGAACTCTGTTTCAATATGATGGACCTAGGAATTCAAGGACATCTTTCTGTTGAAAAGGCTATGCCTCTGCTCTTCTACTTCAGTTATAACCAAGGAACTCAGTTGGTCCTCAAGTGATAAGCACGACTTCATTATGATATATACTCTGTTCCCACAGCCTTCAGTTAGCTTCTGTTTCTAAACAGGGTAACAGTGCCTAGTAGATACCGTACTGGTTCTTAGTTCTCTTTAACATCTCACAGAAAATAAGGTTATGAATTAATAAAGCCATTTCATTTAGGTAGAATTACTTCCATGGAATTTTATAAGTAGCTCATAAAGAACAAACTAGAAATGATTTAATTCCCTCGTCCACAGGGAAATATCCAAAAAACAAGTTTTAATACAGAAATGGATAAGATTTTCATTGCCAAGTGCCAGAAAAGCTAAAATATCTTTGTCCTTTTTCAAATTATAATACCTTTCTGTCTGATTTTCTATAATTTTTTGTTTGTTCCCACATGGCTTGAGAAATTAATATAAGGAGGCTCATTTGTGTGGGTCTCATTCAAGAGCTGCCCTTATTTGCAAAGTCACTGAGATTTCGGATATAACTATCACAGACATAATGGGTCTGATAATAACACAGTTGCTAAATTACAATCTGAGCTCAGAAATAAAAGAGAGGAAGTTGCAAGGATCCTATTTTCAAGACAATGCCCCTGAGCATGTCCTTGTAAATGAGAACAAGTAAGAAGAAATGAAGAGAATATCTGATGTACAAACAGGATTGTTTCTAAACAGAATGCTTCTCAGTGTTTTCTGTGACAAGTCAGCAACTCTTCAAATGCAGTCCTCACCATTTCCCATCTGCACCTGGCTTAATTCTTGACTCACATCATTTCCTCACTGGTTGATACAAACCAGTCCTGTTTTCCTACACAATGACATCATGGAGCTATAGCTTCCATTGACTCATTTCAGCATTAACTTCCCGGGTACCGCCACACTACATGATCTTCTTTTTTATTTCTCTACCATCATGTTTGGCATAGTGGGGAAAGAGACACAAAAGGAGCAGGACTTGATCTTTCCCTCCACCATCTTACGTCTGCAGAGATTAAATGCAGACACTTAGAACAGTGAAGAAGTCATGCGAGGCTGCTGGTGGTTAATGCCTACATTAGTGTGGCAGATGCCCACGAGAGAATTCAAAAGGGTGTGGAAAAGCTGGAAGGGCCTCATGGGAAGAAGCAGAGTAAGAGTTGGGTCTTACACTGCCAGGTAGGATTACAGGACTGTATGGAAACACCTAAGACATGGCCACCTGGGTCACTGGAGTAGGATTCTACATTATCTTGAGTTTTTTAGTATATTTATTATTAAGGCTGACTTACATTTAATGTCACTGTTCAAGAAACTTACGATCCACATATACACGAATGTTTGTGGCAGCATTATTTACAATCAAAAAGTAGAAACAATCCAAATGTATATAAATAGATGAACAGATAAAATGTAGTATATCATGAAATATTATTCGGCAATAAAGCAAAAGGAAATACAAATACATGCTACAATATGAATGAGTCTGAAAACAGTTTAAGTGAAAAAGTCAGTCATAGAAAGAAACATACTGTGTGATTCTACATGTGTGAAATGTCCAGAACTGGCAAAAGGACAGAGACAATACAAGGATGGAAGACTGGAGGAAAGGAGAGAGTGACTGCTAATGAGGGTAAGTTTTGTTTTGAGAAGTGCTTTAACTATTCTAAAACTGTGGCTGGTTACCCAACTCTGAACATACTGAAATCATTGAATTATACATGTTCAGTGAGCAAACTGTGTGGTGTGTGAATCTGTACAGTGAAGCTATTAGTCAAAAAAAAATATGGTAAGAGTAGAATGAAGGCCTATATAAGAGGAAAGAGATTTATTTTGTCACAAATTTGTTCACAGCAATAAAGTCCAGTTGGAAAAGAGAAAGACTGAGTTTATTATACTTTGGCTCTTTTAAAATTCTGTTGGAACCTATTTTAAATTTACTTTGATTTTTTTCAAAGAAAAAGAGTGTGTATGTGTGTGTGTGTGTGCGTGTGCGCACACGTGTGCGTGCGCGAGCATGCACACATGCATTCGTGTCTGTCTATTCCTTGGGAGCTCTCACAAATATACCTCACTCAATCAATTTTGACCATTTCTCTACATCCCTCTTGTTTCGCAGAGGTATTAAAGTTATTGAATTTCAATTCATTCCAGCAACCATTTATTCAGTTCTTCTCTTGGGGTAAGCACACAGGTTAAGTGAGGCTATCCAAGGGTAGGGGCACAAATAAGAAACACATTCCTGGGCCAGGGATTTAGCTTAGTGGTTCTGGCGCCTGTCTTGCAAGCACTAGGGCCAGGGTTCTATCCCTGGTAACAACATACAACAATGTTCACGCCCACCAGCAATCAGTACCACATACTGCAGTGCCAAGCATGGTAGCTCACGCTCACGCCTGTAATCCCAGCACTCTGGAGGCAGAGGCAGGAGGATTGTGGTAAGTTTGAGGCTGAGCTCAGGGCCAGCCTGAACTACAAAGCAAGACCCTGCCTCAAAAAAAAAAAAAAAGAAACACATTCCTACTTCAAGTGCTTACTGCTCCAAACATGATAAATACACAAGAATGTGAGGACAAAGGGAAATGCAGTGCAAAACTCAGTAATTTGACTCAATATATCCTAAAGAATCTACATGAGAATCACTTTCTGCGTGTTCGCCAAAAAATGCAAACTCCTGGGCCCAATACAAACTAAATGAATCACAATCTGGGTGAGTTCAATCCCACAAGATTCACCAAATTTAACACACTACATTGATTTTCAGCAAATATGAGACTTGATGTAAGTAATTAAACTAGCACCTTACCAACAGCATTCTGAAGAACACTAGATATTCCTTAGGAAAAACTTGGATCCTGTTATCAAACAAGTGTAGAATATTTTGGGGTTCAATTTTTTTAGTTGGCTTTTACTGTAGGATAAATTAAGAGCCATTGACATACAAGGCCACTGTGGTCTACTGAGTGCATGAACCTTTCACCAAAGGGTAGAGACTGTGGCTATTCTAAACTGATGTGACTGGAGATTCTTTTTTTCACATGAGTCACTGGCCACACAAAATGAATGGCTAGAAACTCATCTATCAAAAGTAAAAGACATGATCTGGGAAATATGGTGATCTAAACAGGAAAAGAAACATATGAATACATAGAAAGTTTCTTCTGCAGTTCCAAATATAGCACCACAGGGTATATATGGCTGAGGACAGGGCCCAGAACAGATAAAACTGGAACACTACTTTGGTGCAGCTAATTTATAGTCAAGGAGGTTCCAGCAGTCCAGAACAAAACAATTTCATGACCTTGGGAGAAATTAGTCACTGTCACAGGCAGAAATCAAGGTCAACAGGTGGAGGATTAAGGCCTGCAGAAGCCAGACCTGGTTACAGAGCTGAAGTAGCCAAAGTCAGAGTTCCTCTTCCTTCCTAGGGTCATTAAACAGACACATTGATGACCTCAATGTTTCTCAGTTCACCTCCTCTTCTCTATCATCTCATACCTTTGCTATTTCCAAGCTTTGCTTTCTATCTGAACTGTGTGCCTGAGTTCTTCCTGCTACCCTGACTAATGCATACATCATTATACCACCACTTTCCAGTCTAAAAATCTCTTAGCAGCTCCTAATTACCTCCCACAAACAGTTCTTCCCAAGTATGTTCTGCACAAGACTAATACAACGTGATAACCACTAAAACAGGGTTCCTGTCAAACTGGAGCTGGGTATTTTTAACATTTATTAATTGTATATATTAATGTGATGCATATAATATTTCCATACATGCACATAAGCATGCACTGATCAAACTCAATTATTTTTTTTCACACCCCCCCCAATATACACATATTCGTCCCAATCTCTGGCAATCACTGCTCTATTTTCAGCTTTCTTTTTTTTTTAGGTTTTTTTGAGACAGGGTCTCACTTTGTGGTTCAGGCTGGCCCTGAGCTCAGCCTCCAACTCACATCACAGCAATCCTCCTGCCTCTGCCTCCCGAGTGCTGGGATTACAGGTGTGAGCCACCACGCCTGGCACTGTGGTATGTGGTACTGGTTGCTGCTGGGGTGGGTCTCCACACACAATATGGTATGTGGTTACCAGGGATCGAACCCAGGACCTTGCGCTTGCAAGCCAGGCACCAGAACCACTGAGCTAAATCCCCGGCCCTTTTCAGCTCTTTTTAAAAAACTCTCTACATGAGAGGGAGAATATGTGGTACTTTCTGTATCTCGCTTATTTCACTTAGCATAATGCTTGCTACTGCTATTTATTTTGCTACAAATGATAAGACTTCGATCTTCTTTATGGCTGAATAATACTCCATTGTGTATATTTACCATGTTTTCTTTATCTTCTTCTTCATTCAATATCTTAGCCATTGTGAATATCACGGTAATTAACATGGGCACACCAGTCTCTGTTTGATATGCTGATTTCATTTCCTTTGAATATGATGTGAGATTGCTCCCCAGTTCAGATAGAAAGCAAAGCTTGGAAATAGCTAAGGTATGAGATGATAGAGAAGAGGAGGCGAACTGAGAAACATGGAGGTCATCAATGTGTCTGTTTAATGAGCCTAGGAAGGAAGAGGAACTCTGACTTTGGCTACTTCAGCTCTGTAACCAGGTCTGGCTTCTGCAGGCCTTAATCTTCCACCTGTTGACCTTGATTTCTGCCTGTGAGAGTGACTAATTTCTCCCAAGGTCAGGAGAGACCTCGGTAGGTCTATTTTTAGTTTTATGACAAATCTCCATACTGCTCTCCATAATAAATGTACTAATTTACAATCCCACCAACAGCATATGAGTTCCTTTTTCTCCGTATTCTTGCCATTGTTTGTGATTTTTTTGGTTTTTGACAATAAGAGGCTAAGCATTTTTATGTGTAAGTACAATAAATTCTATGAATGTCTAACCTGTCCCTAAAACAGCAGGAAGAGTCAATAATTCATTGAGCTTTTGGACAGACTGGATTTTCAGTGTCTCCCCCCCCCAACCCCCCATAGGGCCCACACGCTGAAAGACTGGCCCCTGAGGGTACTGTTGGGAGGTGGAAAAATCTCAGGACGTGGGCCTTTGATTACTATGGACCTGGACCCTTTCTTCCTACTTGCTTGAGACCATGAGGAACTCAGATTTTTCCACCACACACTCCCCACTGTGCCATCTAGACCCTACCAATGACCTAAAAGCTATGGATCCATTTGATCATGGACTGGAACCTCTAGAACAGTGAGCCGAAATAAACTTTTCTTCTTTAGAACCTGACTGTCTTGGGTATTCTGTGACAGTGATCAAGTTGAGGAATATCCCTGGCTACAAAATTTCAGAAGGCCCTTAATACAGATGTTAACACGTTAATGGACACTGCTCCATATCCAAATAAATACTACTATTGGCAGCTGGAGCCTGCTAAATATTCTTTTTCTGTAGGCAAATAATCTAGAACTTCAAACTGTGCATCTTCCATTTAGACAATGCAAATGAGACTTCATGTTCAGCTTAGCGCACCTTTGCAATCCCTATATTAGGAACTAAAAACTCAAGAATGCTAATCATCAGACCAATCACAGCTGACAAAGTTCTGGCTGAGTTTCCAGACTAACGTGTCTGATGTGGCCCCTCCTACCTCCATAAGATAACTTTTTTCTAAACCAGTTGCTAAGTTAAACAAATCTTCTCTGAGTTGGCTGCTGGCTGGCATTTTAAAACCCAGCTTCTCTATGTTAATGCAACACTCAAATGAAAAAAATCTAGCAACTAGTTGCACATCTTACAGCCAGAACATATTTTAGTCAAAAAAGATAAGAATCAAAGCATTCGCAGAATTTAGGTTATACATTTCCTTGTCCTTTTTTCTACCTTATTTGTATCATTCTCTCTTTTTCTTGGTCTTAATATTTTCTTTAGGGGAGGGGTTTTACCCAATTAAATTTTGAATGTGACCTGAACATTTTTTTTTTTTTTTAGGTTTTTTTTTTTTGAGACAGGGTCTCGCTTTGTGGTTCAGGCTGGCCCTGGCTCAGCCTCAAACTCACATCACAGCAATCCTCCTGCCTCTGCCTCCCGAGTGCTGGGATGACAGGCGTGAGCCACCACGCCCGGCACTGTGGTATGTGGTACTGGTTGCTGCTGGGCGTGAGTCTCCACACCCAGTATGGTATGTGGTTACCAGGGAATCGAACCCGGGCCCTTGTGCTTGCAAGACAGGCGCCGGAACCACTGAGCTA
>PVIR01005818.1:0-36603 GCA_004026965.1 Petromus typicus
ATTTAAGTAGAAATGATTCAAACTTATCATTTTTTATGGCAGAGTAGTACTCCATTCTGTAGAAGAACCACAGCTTTTTTATCCAGTCTCCAGTTGATGGACACTTGGGTTGTTTCCAAGATGTAGCAATCACAAACTGGGATGCTATAAACATGGGTGCACATATGTCACTGTGATAAGAGTCTTTTAATTCTTTTGTATTATACTTTTAACAGTCTAACTGAAATATGTCATGGAGAAGCTTTTTTTTTTTTTTTTTCCCGGTCATTACTATTTGGAGTTCCAAAAGCCTTCAGTCCACAGGATTTCTAAGATTGTGAAAAATCTTTACATTACTTGTCAATAGATTTGACATGCCCTTAGCTAATATTTCTTCCCCTTTATCTACCTGACAACTGGTATGTCAAAATTTTATAAATGTGAACTCTGAACGGTGTCTGAGAGAATTCGTGTATTTTCTTAATAGTTTCCTCTTCTGGTTTATTGCTGACTCCTTGTGTTTTCAAGCTTTCATATTCTTCCTTCTCCTTGGTCAAGTCATTTTGTGTAACTATCAATTGTTTTATTTGATTTAACAGAGCTCTTCATTTACAGTATTGTTGTCTGACTTTCTTTTTCCAGAATCTGTATCTACATAATGAAATACCAGTTTGTGTCTTGCACTGACTTTCTTTATTTGTTTATATATTTATTTGAATCTTCTTGAATTATCTGATTTTGTTTTGTTTTGCTTTTGTGACACCTTGGTATGTAGTCTGGCTGAGTCTGAACTTGTTGTATTTCTCAAATTGTCATCAAAATCTTAAGTTCTGGGACTATAAGCATGTGCCATGACTCTCAGTTCTTTTTTGATCATTTTAAGCAAGAGTGTTTTCAGTTTATTGTCATTTTATCCATTCAGGTATCTTTGGCTTCAGTTTATTAATCATTTATGAACTATTGAAGGAGTTTTACATTCTTTGCCCACAGTTCTTGTGCTTTTATGTTGTGTTGAGCTTCGTGCTTCTTTTGGGATGGACAGGTCTTCTCCTTTTACATGAGATTCTACTGAGTGAGTAGCCTTCTCTTGTTGAGGTTACCTGAGATACTGGCCTGTGTGCGTGCACATGTGTGTGTGTGTGTGTGTGTGTGTGTGTGTGTGTAAGTGTATTTCAATATATACTTTGTCTCATATTCTCCTGGAATTTTATTAGGATATGCTTGCCGAGTTTTGA
The DNA here is from genome assembly GCA_004026965.1 of Petromus typicus. Classification (NCBI taxonomy): domain Eukaryota; kingdom Metazoa; phylum Chordata; class Mammalia; order Rodentia; family Petromuridae; genus Petromus; species Petromus typicus. Next base: position 1,215 of record PVIR01005818.1, read on the forward strand.
CTTCATATTGTTCAGAACTTGAGCATATTATTTTGTCTGTATGACTCTGTGAGACTGGTCCCTCCAATAGTTCAGGTAGGTAAGGTATAGACAATGAGGTATATGTGGGGTACTGGTTCTGATTTTTCTTTCAGAACTTCATCACTGAGTGGTTTGATTAGGCTCTGCAGAAATCTATGCTTCGGTCCCCCAGAAGTTGAATGGCTGCAAAAGTTACTTTACTCTGAGGATAACAGGGACATGAATACACAATAGAGGACTATCCGGCCTTTTGTCTATACCTACTTGGGACTAGATCCGAAGATGGAGTCTTTTTCTTACTCTGTTGAACTAAAGTCCCCATCAAAATTTAAGCAGGGCTATCTTTTATATTTGTTAATGTACAATTTTTCTCTGTAAAGATGAGGATAGAGTGTGAAGGTGAAAGCCAGGCTTGGCTGGGCTGGAGTTAAGCAGAGCCTTATTTATCATGACTCCTCCTTTGGCCAAGACAACATAATCCATGACCACCTCACTCTCTGCATGCTTCATCTAATCGTCAACCAACTTGACTGGTGTAGTTACACCCCCTACATTTAAAAGTGTGTGTATCTTACAATAAAAGCAGACGTGTTCTCTGAAATGTTCCCTGGAGTCTGCAGTGTGATTCCATTCACCTCATCCTTCCCAGTCTCTGTTTCCATTCCCACAAAAGCACAACACAGCGCAGGGGCAAAGCACTTATCCAATGTGCCTAAAGTTGGGATTTTAATCTACAGGTGCAACAATTCTTTAGATTAGTTTAAAATTAAATATTTATTTGAATAATTAATACATTTAAAAAAAAGAAAATGCCAAAAAAATCAAAAGAAAATGAAGTAAAATAAGAAGAATGAGAAAAAGAAAATCTACTTAAGGAATTAAAAAAGAGCATGCAATTAGATATATCAGTGAGCAAGAAAATAACAAGTAAAAACCACATAGAATAAAATAAAGACAAACCTAAGACATAAACACATGATACTCCTCCCTGTGGCAGTACTTGAGCTGGAAAACTGCTTTGAGGACCCCTAGTTTTGGATACTTAGATACAGGTGGGACCATGATCACAGCTTTGGTCTTTTGTGCTCTTTCTTGTTCCATCCAAACAGAAAGAGCAATTTATGAGTGTGCTTATGAGGTGTGATCAGAAATTCAGTGAATGCTGCTGCTGATTGCCACCCATGGAAAAGGTGGGCTCCTATCTGTCTTATTCTTCAAAACTGACACAGGGTAACCTCTGGCTCTCCCACAACCTCAGAATGACTTTGATAAGTAAAGGTTTTCAGTTGACACAGGACACTGAGGTAGCCATAATGGTGCAATGAAACATACTCATGAGAGAGTATTATCAAAACTATGGCAGAAAGAGGTTAAACTAATGAAGGAATTGTGGTTGAAGAGAAGGAACACATTTTGAGGGGAATTAATGCCAATGTGTCTGTTACTGTAATGATTTTTAAAGTTTAAACATTCACTATGTGTTTCAGTTGCAAGTCGGGCATCTGTTTCTGGACTCTATGCTTTTTTTCCTTCCTCTTCTCTTCTGTGTGTCTTTGCCAGAACTACATCATTTTTGTTCTTGTCCCATAGCTATATTTAAAATAAAATTACCTGTTGCTAAATATAACAAGTAATATTCCAAGTACTTTGACTGTGAAAATTAATTAAGTTCTCACAAAATACCCATGATGTAAGTAGCACTATTATGCCAGTGTATCAAGATGAATGTCTGAGTAGAAAGGGGTTACATACTTGGGAAAGAGTAACTCAGCTGAGAACTTATACCCCTGAGCTCGCACCTTTTGCTATTTGGGACAAACTACTTCTTTTGTGTATTACTGTACCTAGTGGGAATTCATATCATATTAGTATTATGTAGTAACTAGTTTTAATAAATATGGTATTAGTGTGAAAAAATGAGTTTTTCAATTCTTTCATACATGTTTTTACAATTATAGTAAAATTATACTGAACATATACCTTATGGGGAGAAGTATTCCCACAGTTGTACTGTATTTTATCAGACTCATAAACTACATACTCCCTCATTTGTCTTTTTTTTTTTTTTTTTTTTTGGTGTGTAGGGAAGGTAGTAATAACTGAAACCAGAGTGTTGCATCCTCACTGTGACTAGTTTTTAATTTTATTTATTTTTTAAATTTGAAAGAGCATCTTATTAAGTTGTTATGTTGCCCCGTTTAGGCTTTAACTCACGAAGGATCCTCCCGCCTCGGCCATACATAGTGCTGTGATTACTGACATGGATCACCAGACCCAAGTGTCTCATTCTTTTTGAGGCATTTTTATAGTTTCACAATTTCATGGAAAAATTTTCAAACCTCACAGTTTTCATATGATGTCACTTTTTAGATATCTTATAAATTTGATTACTCCTATAAATGATATTTTGTTTTTATCCTTCATTATTACATCTCCAAAGGAAAATGCTTAATTTATATAAGTTAATATTGTATCTGATAACCTTGCCTGATTATTTTATTAGTTTTCAAAGTTGTGCACTTCCTGAGTGTTGCTTGTGTAGATCATGCTACCATGACTAATAATGATACTGGTAATGATAACTCTTCTCTTGTAATTCATAAACAGCTCATATATTTTATGTAATATTGTGATGGCTAAGGAATGTAGTAGTTTGTTTAAAGAAGTCTTCATGTTAATTTCTTATTTTAGATCCTAAAGATAAGAGTATAGTACTTTATCTACTAAATAAAATGGTTTTTTTTTTCAGATTTCATATGTTTTCTTTCAAACAAAAAATTTGCTTTCTTTTCAACTCCGTGTGAGATTTTTGTCTTTATTCAGAAGAGCTCAATTTCATTATTTATTACTTCTATAATCAAGGAACACTCTTTCAGTAATTTCTTCTTTGGATTTTTAGTAGTTCAGGATTTTTAATATTATCTTTTAGCTTCCTGTTTTCCTGATGAGATACTTTCTATCTTTAATGAAGTATAATGAAAAATAAACATTGTGTATTTTTGTGTTCCACAATTGCATGATTTGGCATATGTAAAATTTTTGAAATGAATGCCACACCTAAAATAATTAATTAATCTATCATCTGATATATTTAGATTTGTGTGGCTGTATGTGTTTGTTTGCGTGGTGACAATACTTAAATTTTATTCTCAGAAAATTTCAAATTACAGCAAATTATTATTAAGTCTGTCTGCTGTTATATACTCCTTCTCCAGAACATACTGATCTTGTAAATGAAATTTTTAATCATTTGATCAGTAACACTTCCAACCACTAATTTCTTGTATTCACATTTATACTCTGCTTCCATATACAATATTCAACTACTTTTATTGCACATATAACTAAGATCATGCAGTATTTCATTTTTCTTAATATCTGCTGAGTTCATCTATGTTGATACACTGTTTATATGGTTGAATAATATTTTGTTATGTGTACATATAATGAAAATGTGATGTGCATTTATAATAATACATATTTGTATATTTTATTTATTATCTATTTAGCAGTTGATAAGCACTTAGAATATTTTCCTTTCTTTACAGCAGTGAGCACTGTTGCAAAGAATATGAGTTAGCAGATGTTTTTTGGTATACTGATTTTAGAATTGGAGTGTTAAATTGTGTGACACTCTATTGTATTTACATTTCTCATTGCTGAGACAAAGTACTTGACACAAAATTAAAGGAAGAAATGTTTAATTGGCTCACAGTTTTAGAGTTTTCACTTCGTGGTTGGCCGGTTCCAAAGCAGGGTAGCAGAAGGCATTGTAGAGGAGAGAATTCATGACAGGCAGAAGGCAGCAAGGAAGCATACAGTAAGCAGTGATGCTTTTATATCGCTTGTCTTATCCAGCGCTGCCCTTAGGGTGTATAGCGCTCATACCCAGGGTTTGACAGTATAAGGGTTTTATGTTCTTCACATCTTTGAAAACAAAAACTTTTTTACATTTTGATAATAAATATTTTAATTAGGAGTGAGGTGATTTTTTTTTTATAGTTCTCATTTACATTTCAGTGACAGTTGTTTGGGTACATTTCCAAATACCTGTTGTCATTTAAATCTTCTCTTGACAAATGTCCATTTAGCACAGACCTGTTGTCCACTTTAAATTTTTGCTATTGAATTTCTATTGCTTATTGCTATTGAAGTGCATAAATGTTTCATACTTACCCTTTACTGTGCATATTCTCTACCCTGACACTTTGTTGACTAGTTTTGCTTTCATAGTCTCTGCTTTTTCGGTCATATCAAAAAGAAAATCACTGTCAAGGTCAATACCATGAAGATTTTCCCTTCTCTTTCTTGCCAGGATTTTTAGAGATTTAGAGATTGTGGTTAATTATTCAAATATGTTTTGAATTTATTTTTATGGATATAGTGACACTTAATTTCTTTTTTATATACATGTATCTATAGTTTTTCCAACAGCACTTATTAAAAATATATCCTTTCCTCATTATATATGCTTGGTCATTTTTAAGATTTATCAATAATTCCATCTCTTTTCAGCCTGGTTGCATTGAAGATTTTCTTTTTTAATCTGTGCTTTACAGAAATTTGATAGTGATTTAATACACATGCTTTTCCCTATATTTTTTCTGATTAAAGGAGACTGAGTTTCTCAGATCTCTATGTGATAGAATTAACCTGATTTTTACATTTTCCGGGTCAGATTCTAGGTATCGCATTTTAAATCTTTTGGTTGTTCTTAGAATTTCCATTTATCTGTTAATGTTAACGTTGTATTAAGTTATTGTGACTAATTTTTCTTTATGTCACAAAAACTGGTTTACAAGGACTGCTTCACATACCTATGTACGTATTCTGAATTATTCACCATATAAGCTTCTATTTATTTTGCATATCTTTATTTTTATAGTGGGATTGATTTCCTTTTTCTTCACACTAGTAATTTTTGGTTGTAAACTGTGTATTGTGTCAGTCTTTCTATAAGATGTATGGACCATGGTATCTCCGTACAGGGTGCTGACATTCATTCTGTTGATGAGTTAAATCTTTTGAAAGCATTTTCATTCTATGAGGACTGATATTTTCCTCTGATCTATTTGTATTTTCAAAGTAGTCCTAACGCATGGGCCTTTTTGCAGTTATATTCCAGTCTATCCTGTCAGAGTAGGAGTCTTGCTATGGTTACTACAGAGTCCAGAGGGACTTATGGAAGTTCCTCATGTGTCAAAAAAAATGCAGCACTCAACTTCTGGTTCTGCTAAATAACTGTGTCAACTCCCACACCCATGCCAGTCATTCTCCCATAGGTCAGAAGGTGTTTTCATGCAGCACAAGTGCAGGTCTCCCCTTAGCTCTGGAATCACAGAGAGTACCTATTCACCTATACACAACATCCTGCAGGGCAGTTCCTCATGTTCTAGTACATTGCCCACAGAATTCCACCTCCTTCAATAAAGACAAATCTAATGTCTGCATCTTAGTCCATCTGTGGTGTTTTAACAAAGGGAGTGACTTATAAACAGCAGATATGGACTTTTCACAGTGCTGGATGATGGAGATTTTGAAGACAAACGTTCCGGTAATGACCGTTTTTTGGTTCACGAATTGTATCTTCCTGCTTTGCTTTCTCATGGTGGAAAGGGACAGGGCTATTGTCTTGGAATTTCATTATAAGGACATGCCTTCCAAAGATCCTACATGCCAATCCTATTTCACTGGTGATTAGGGTTCCATACATGAATTTGGGGGGAACAGAAGCACTCAGATCACCACAAGTATTTTAGTTCACTTTCCCCCGCTATTCTACTTTGATTCCTCCTGTCTGTGCTGCAGAAGGAAAGAACTCTCAGATAGAAAATCCAAAGGCAGCAGGGAAGAGGAGGCTTAATCTTGTGTATTTTCTTTCTGCAGGGACTTGTAGGACTGACTGCCACACAGTGTTTCAAAACCGGTGCTCAGCTCTAAAGACGTTTTGGCAAGGAGATAATTTCCACACTAGTTTTTCTCTCGGAGCTGAAAGCTGATGTTTAATTCAACTTTGTGTTTGTTTTCAGTGAGGCATCTTTGACTCTTATTTCAATGTTTTAGTGGTTTTCTGTCCAAAAGTTTTTCTAAAAATTGATTGTCTTGCCATGTTCAGAACATAGGAGCTTTGCAAAAATTATTGAAATTTTTATGTTTTTATATCTATCAGCAGAACTTTATTTGATAATACTAGAAATATTTTAATTCAAAAAATCTTGGTTTTATGTATAGATTCTTATAATTTTTATCCTTCCTTTTTACATTGCTTATTTTCATCTACTTTACATATTTGCTGTCCACAGGAGCCAATGATTTTCAAATTTTAATATTTTTAAGACCAAGATTTTCCTTTATTAATAGTATATAAATTTATGTTTATTATTTCTTTACTTTTTGTCTTTGAATTTATTTGACTGATCTTTTCTAATCCTTTAGGGAAATAATTCATTCACCTACATACATGTTTTCCAATAAACACATTGATATCTATACAATTTCCTCTGAATATTGGCTTAGTTGTAGCTTGGATATTTCAATAATAGTGATGGATATTCATTGTAGGTATTTTACTTCCTTCTCATTTCCTCTTAAATGTTGATTGCTTCTGACACATAGGAAATACTAAGTAAATATTGCTAATAGTGTATAGTAATTCTATTTACTTAACATTATTCTGTCTCTGTCATTGAATAATTACTTGGTTGATAAACTTCTTGATTTCTAAGAATAAGAAATAGATCCTTTTCCATAATGGTTCCTATCTACAGGACACATATATCAAGCTTGCTAATTCTTGACTTGAGATGAAGAACATGATATACTCTTGCCAAGGTGAAGTTTGAGATTCGTATCCTGGCAAGTGTTCACTTCCAAGCAACAACTTCATCATAAGAAACCTGAGATCTAGGTCACCTCTTCACTCTGACCACTCTTAATCACAAAAGAATCTTCTCCACATCCTACCACTTTCACGTTTCCTTGTGTGTCGATATTTTTAGGCAGAAAATGTTTCTTTAATATTATCCTTCAGATAAATAAGAAACCCAATTGGTTTCATGTGTTCACACATTGGGCTTCTGGAGATGTTTGTATCATAGGTGTGATATGTAAGTGGATTCATCCACTAATGAGTTCATAGATGAAAGTGCTGTAAGGAAGTAGTGTCTGGTTGGAAGAAGTTTGTCACTAGAATATGACATGACATGGTTTATTCTTGTCTCAGTTTGACTCTTCCTTTCAATCTCTGCCTTCTGCTTATGTAGCATGAGCATCTTTTGTCAGCATACCCATTCATAATGCTTTCTGCCTTTGAGTGACTTCATGTTTGAAATGATCAGTTTAACCCTGAAATCACACACACACACACACACACACACACACACACACACACACACACACACACACATACAGGTCTCTGATTGTTTAAATTGTGAGTATTGGGTTTTCTGTCTGGATGACAGGAAAAATGAAATATTATTCTTTACCTAAAAATGACAATCTCTGGTTATCACTAAGCCCAGCACTTAGACTTGCAAAGGAAGTTCAGTTTCCCCTATGTGATTCAGGGCTTCAATCCAAGTCTTCCCTTTGGCACACATATCACCAGTATTCTAGTTTAAATGAATTGAGCAAATAATTAGAGATACATTATTCGAATATTGCCTTAGCTGTTCTTTAATAGCTAGGCTTGAGATACTTCTGCTTCAGCTTCTTGTAGCTAGGCCTACCACAGTCTAAAATCTCTTCCTGGGCTGGGTATTTAGCTCAGTGGTTCTGGTGCCTGCTTTGCAAACACAAGGGCCAGGTTCATGCCGAAATAAACACATATAACAATGCTGGGTGTAAAGACTTATGCCCAGCAGCCATCAGAACCACATATCACAGTTCTGGGCTTGGAGGCCTGTAATCCCAGCACTTGGGAGGCAGAGGCAGGAAGATTACCATGATTTCAAGGCTGAGCCTCAGGGACAACCTGAACTATAAAAGAGTGAGATCCTATCAAAAAACAAAACAAAACAACAACAACAACAAAAACAAAACAAAACAAAAAAAGCCATAAAGCCAACCTCATTCTGGCCGTACGTTTTCTGTTGATTTAATAACACCTATTGTTCCTTCTTTTTTTCCTTCTTTTGTAGTAAACCTTCTCAAACATATTTCTATACAATGTCCCCTATTTTCGTTTTTTAAAAAACTTATCATATGCCAGCTACTCCTGTACTCAAAGTGTTCTTGTCAAGATTACAGTGTACTTTGTACTGTACTCCAGTTAATGTTTATTTCTCATATTTTCTTTCACTGAATAAACTGACAGTTTTAAAATGATTCTTTAATAATAATTCTCATAATGATAGTTAACATACACTTTTGTGTATGAACAATCTACAGCTCATTTACAAGTAAGATTTTCACATACAAATTCCATTAGTTATGTCAGAAACTAAAGATTTCTTTAAATTTCATTCTACATTTTTACAACTTTTACTAAGGTATATTTATATATCTTTTTTTAATTGAAATATTTATTGGTACATTACATATACACATCATGATTACACTCCACAATGGGGATTTGTACCAGTATAAGATACAACTTAATTCTCACAAATATTTGTATATCTTAACTAGGTACATCATGTTAATTTAATATATCTATACAGTATTGGATGATAAGCTTACTGTTTCAATCATTTAAAAACTTTTATTTTTATTAATTCATATTTGCAGTACCTAATGATTGCAATCATAATGAGGCAGTTTGTACATGAGCATGTCAGAATTTTTTATATCCCTTTCACTCTCACATCCTTGTATCTCTTGGTTCCCTTCCCTTTTAAAAAGGATCTACTCCTCTGTCTTATTATCTATCATTTACTTTGATCCTTAATTTGTACATTGGATTTCTCATATGATAAACCTTTCGCTATTTAAGCTTATATGTTTTATTATGTGTTTCAAATCTTGTAGTACTCTTTTCTACTCCCTTTGATATATGTCACAGATTGTGAGTCAATAGGTACCCTATTACTTCAAGAAATAATCAAAATAATTCTCTTGCTCTGTGATGTAGTGTTCCTTATTGAACTCATTTCTGTCTATCCTCCTTTCATACTTCGCAATCTCTGGAGACCACTATTCCTTTCCATCATGTTATGAGACCCACTTGTAATTTTCTAGAATGAATGAAAATATATAGCATTTTTCTTTCTGGATCTGTTTTATGTTACTTAATGTAACACCTCCTGTTCTGTCTGTGCTGCTAACAATAACACGATTTAATTGTTTTGTGCACGAATAGTTCTACCATGTAGATGAACTACATTTTCTTTATCCATTCATGCAACAAGGAGCATCTGGGTTGATTCCATATTTTAGCTGTTGTGAATCGTACTGCAATTAACGTGGAAATGCAAATATCTTTTGGGGATGATATCATCTCCTTTGGATATGTACTCATTAGTGTAATTACTGGATCATATGGTAGTTCTATTTTTATTTTTTGATGAATCTCTATACTCTATTCCATAATGGTTGTATAATTTTAAATTCTCAGTAACACTATATAAGAGTTCCATTTTCTTTGCACCCTTGTCAGCATTTGTAAGTTTTTATATTTTTTAGAGTGGCCATTTTAACTGAGTGTAAATGTTATCACACTGTGGTTTTGAAGTAAGTTTCACTGGTGATTAATTGACTTGAACTTTTTTTGTTGTAGTTGGTGGACACTTTTCTGGCTTCTTAGGTCTTCTTTTTAGAAGTTTCTGATTAGTTCTGCAGCCCATTTTTAAAGTGGATTTTGTGTGGGGGGGTATGTTGAGTTCTTAAATTTTGCTATTATTAATCCCATACTGGGTGAATAGTTTGCACGCATCTCTCATTCTTTAAACTGACTCCAAATTCTGCTAATTATTCCTCTCTTCCTAAGAGTTGTTACAGTTTGTCCTTCCAATGATGTTCATCTTCCTGTTCCACTGAGTTGGACTCTGATAACTCAGGTATTCATGGCAACAGCTGCTGCAATCTAACTGATATAGTATGGCAAAAAATTAGGTCCCTTGGGACAAGCCTAGGTGGTTGCAACACCTGTGGTACCAGTGGTCATGTTTCCTAAGCACACAATGGGAAGAAGCTCTGTCTTACCCAAGGTCTCCCAGAAGTAATGTGGGAGATACCTCAGTCTTTAGTCCAAGCATGCTCAGTTCCAGATTAATAGGAACAGATGAAATGTTTCCACATCTTTTCCCATGATCACATTTGGTATCAGTAACTATGGATTAGAATTATATGAACAACAACAGCAACAAAAACTTCTTTCTTATGTTCTGTGGCATAATTCAGTTGAGGGTGGAAATTGTCATGCTGTTGTGTGCTTTTATGTAGAAGTGACACTCAAATAACCCCTTCTCTCTAGGTCATCAAGGGCACATGTATGTAATGTTGTGGCTTCTCATCTCAGAATAAACATCAGTATATGTGTTAAGGTTTAGGTCCAAAGCCCCATGTGTCTAATGCTTTGTCTCTAGCTAAAGATACCATAAGAAAGCGTGGAATATGTAAGAGGTGAAGCATAGCTGAAGAAAGTTTGATTAGTGAAGATGTGTCCTAGAAGATTATATTTTGATCACAGGCATTAGATCTGTACTTCTGTTTCCTGGAGATCATGAAATGATAACATTGTCCAAGTAGATACTCACTACCATGACATTCTGCCTCACCTTGGGCACAAAAACAAGAGATGAAATCCCATGAACAGACGTCGACATTGTGAACCAAAATACATATTTCCTCCTTTAAAGTTTCTTATCTTGAGTATATTGTCACAGTGATTGAAAGCTGACTTAAAGAAAATTTGTGCCAAATATTAGGGATCATTACTATGATTATACTTAACCATCTGATTCAGAAGAATTTGGAATTGGTTTATAGGGAAAAATTGGACAAGTATTGGAAAGAAGGTTGAATAAAATACAGAATGCATCTAAGAAGACCTTATTGAGTGAATGTGGTGGATGTTCAGTATACTAGACTGTTCACAGGTATGCAAAGAACTGAGACCAGGCTTATGACATTTCTAATGGAAATGATGCATCTATTCAGAATGCAACTGGAGTCTATTTGTGTTTTATTCTAGCAAAGAATTTGTTTAAAATTTGACCATTCCTGAAGCCTTTGTGGGAAGTTGAATTTAAAGGTGGAGTACTAAATAATAAAGTAGAGGAAATTTCAAGGCTAGTCAGATTTACAGTGTGAATCATAAGAAAAGTAGGGCAGAAAGATTTGTAAAACTTTCAGTTTTTCCCGAAAAAGAGTGCATTTCAAGTTAAGGCCAAGGAGGTTGTTGTAGGTTAAAAAAGAGTGAAATAAATAGGACACAGATGTGTAAGTACCATATCATATCTGTAGTGTGAGAAACTGAGTGTGTAAATGAGGTCCAGAATGGATAATAAGTATTGTGACGTAGGAAGAAAATGTTCAAAGGGGGAAGGGGAAGAGGGGAGAAAGGAAGGAGAAAACATCAGAGAAAGAATAAAAGTAAAGGTAAAAAGGAAAAAAAAAACATAGAAACAAAGCTTATGCATACAAGGGATGGAGGGCTTGAAGGAAGGAAAGGGGTATATATCAAGATATATTGTGTTCAGGTACAAATTCTTAATGAGAAAAATGATCATAATGTATTCCTATAATGTACCAATAAACTCAATAAAGAAAAAAAAAGAATAGTTTAAACATGAAAACAAATACAACATAATGTCAGCCTTCAATAAAGGAGGTAAATACTTTCCACGGGGGAAATAGAAAGGTTGACTTGAAGACATGTCAGGAATCAGCAGGGTCCCATTCACTGCAGACTCAAAGAGCTTTCCTTGAAAAGAGAGCTCTGGAGGGCTCTGCTCATGCATGGCCAGCTAGAGCAATATTTCCCTGAGATTCATTTTTTTTTATGCTCAGCTACTCAAGCACTCTCCAGGGGACCTGCAACTACTGCTTGGCACTGACAGCACCCCTAGCCATTCACATTATGCTGGTTCTTGAGGCATGCAGAAGGCAAGTATTGTGAGGTCAAAGAATCCTCCCCAGCTAGTTCCATTAAAAACCTTGGAAGACAGGCTGAATTCGTTACAAGCAGCCTCCACCCAGCTGAAAAGTGAAGTTAGGAGAGTGAAGCCAAAGCTGTGAAGAAGGCTTGAGGAAGTTGCAGATGTCAGGAAAGATGGTTGTTTTCCAAGGGCAGCTGCAGGTAGAGAGATGAGGCAGCTTAGGAGAGAGTCACTGGGGATTTGACCACCAAGGCCACAGGATAGTGCTCTTAAAGTCCCTTAGAGCTCACATTATGCCACCATGTGCCCCAGATACTGGACATGGAACTATAGGATGTAATAAGTGCCCACTAACATTTCCGTCTTTTCATTCAATTTATTGTTTCTATGATGACTTTCTTCCACCTTTCCCACCATTTTTCACTGGATGTAACTTTTTGTTTTCATTTTTTTTTAAATTATCTTTATTGTAAATGAGTCCTAGCATTGTTTTCATTTTTATAAGAGCAAAACTAAGAGAGTTCACCTTGAGTCTCGGAGGAGACCTTGAGTATGGACTTTTTCTGGAACTGTGGACACAGATATAAGCAGAAAGCATTTGCATTGTGAGATAGGCATAGACATTTGTGGGGTCAGAGACAAAATGTTGGGGTTTGAGTTTTGATCTTAAATGTGTCCCTAATGCTCATGCATTGAAGGCTTGGTCCCCAGTGGAGAGCACTACTGGGAGTGGTAGGACCTTCAGGAGATGAGGATGAGTTAGAGAAAGCTAGGTCATTAGGGGAATTCCTTTGAAGGTAGTGTGTAACTGCATCCTCTTTATCTCTGGATGCCACAAGGGGAATAGGTTTCTTCCACTACACATGCTTTACCATTGGCCCTAAAGCAATGATAACAACAACCATCAACTGAAAGCTCTGAAACTGAAAGCCAAAGTAATGTTTAAAGTTCATTATCCCAGACATCTTGTCACAGTATTGCAAAGCTGACTAATACACTGTATCATGGCCCACAGGCTCAACACGATATACCTTTGCCTGTTATCATGGATACTTTATATCCTACTGTTTTTACACTTGTTTACTCTGCTCCATTAACAATGATATTATTATTTCTTGTTATTATTTCTAAAAATATCAAGGATTATTGCAGCCCTTTGCATTATTCTTTCTTCAATCTAGAATGATTTTTTTTCTTGAAATGCCTGCTCTAGCTCATACCAAAATTTTTTTCAAAGCTGTACTCACATACTATCTTCATGAAACATTCCTTAGATATTTTTTCTAAAATCAAACTCACACTCAAATAAAAGATGATAAGCTTTTTTTTCTCATTAAGAATATTAATCACACGGCATGTTATTGATTTTACTAATTTATCTTATTTGTTGTGTGTTTTGTGTTCTGGAATGTAACCTCCATAAAATACATTTTTCTCTTCTGTTCACTACATTTGTCTCAATGTGCAAAACGGTGTCTGGAGCATAGTAGGGCCTCTATAAATACATACCTAATGAATGATTGAGTTCTATGAACTGAAGCCAAGTTTGAAGGTTATTCTGGTCTTAACCTGCTAAAACCTGCCAGTGTTCTTGTTTCTGTGCTGCTCAGTTACAAAGTGGAAGGCGATGACTCACCAACGGCAATGTGAAGGTGGAGGGAATAACTTAATTCAGAGGCTTTCTAGTGACTTGCCTTCTCTGCAGCACCTGGTTTTCACCTGCTCTATCTGCTATTTCCTCCCATTGTGAAATCCAATGACCTTCTGGCTCTACAGGTTTTACTATTTTTAGTTAGTTTTTTCAGTGGCTCTTATCCATCTTTGCCTGTGAGGCACTTTGATAGTTGGCTTCTTGACAAGCAATTATTGTATTTCTTAGAGGAAATGCATACTTTAAAAATTCATTTTAAGTAGATATTTTATTATAAGTTTTATAGAAAATTTACGAAAGTAGAAGTAGAAAGTAGAAGTCCCATTTTTTCCTCTCACCACTCACATAAACTCCTGTTATTAACCACTTATGTTACTGATATATTTATTGTAGCTCATCAATCATTGTTAATATGTATTATTAATTAATTTCAAGACTTTATGTAGATTTCCTCAGTTTTTCACTTCTGTTCTCTTTATGTTCCAAGATCACAACTAGGATGAATAACACATTTCATTTAGTTATCATGTCTCTTCAAGTGTTTCTTGATTCTGATAGTTTCTTAAACTTACCTCATTTCTGATGAACTTGACAACTACTAAGGAGTACTTGTCAGGTATTTTGCAAGATGTTCCTCAATGGGGATTTGTATGATACTTTTTCTAATGGTTACATTGAGGTTCTGAGTTTTAGGGAAGTCTACAGAGGTATAGTGAAATTCTTATAATAAGCAGAGCATAGTTATCCACTCAAGTTATCACTTTGGATATTAATCTTAATAAACTGAGGTAGTGTTCACTAGGCTCATCTACTGCAAAGTTAGTCTTTGGTTTGCCATTCTCATTCCATAGAGTTAGGAAGGGAGACACTGAATATAGAGCACACTAAAGAAGTGGAAGCTATGTTTCTTAAGGACTCAGTATCTTCATATGTCATATAAAATTCTAATAAATGGGAAATTTGGCTCATACCCCGCTTTTATTTAATTATTTACTCCTATGCATGCACATATATCTATCTCTAACTCTATCTCTATCTATATATGATTATCAATATGTATCTAATACTCTGAATTAAAATTTAATACTTATTTTTTTTTACCTCAAGTTGTTCAGCTTTGGGCATTTGGAATTCCTTTGAATGTCTCCCATCTTTTTTCTGTGATATAATTTAATTATGGATTTCCATTTGTTAACATCTTACTGTGTGATATAATAAAATATCCCAGATTCATCTTTATATTTTACCTCAATTAACAATCATTTCTATAAGAGTTTCTTGGCATCTTTGTTTGTATAATAATATTACAAATCATAACCTAGAGAGTAGATGTATGTATTGCCTACATTTCATAATTTTTAGACTCTCAGATGAAAATGCAAGGAAATATAAATGCTTGTACTGACTTCTACATGTAAATATACATAAAATATTTATATCAATAATGTGTGTATAATAAGTTAAACATGAATCTGTACTGTTAATGGAATGATAGTTCGCTGCCTTATACACCATTGTAGAATAATGCTCTTGTTCAACATTTAACTCCAAAAAAGAAAACTTTGTCTTCCACTATCCATTATTCATTTACTAAATTATTTAAATTGAATGTACATTTATGTTATCAGAATTATTAACCTTTCTTCCCTTGAAAAACAACTTCTTTAGCTATAATATAGTGGTTAGGTGGTGTTACTATAGAGTTCTTTTGTCTTACAGATTGGTAGCCATCACCCTATTTGAGTGGTCATATATTTGTAGTGCAATTAGATTTTCTTACTACAATCTACATTACTTTCTGGGAAATTTCATTCTCTGAAATAATTTTTCAAATTTCGTATATATATATTTCTCTGCATACTAAAATGTTTTTTTATTTTTACAAATGCAGATATTTTAGCCATGATTACTACATTATTGAAAAAGATGTTGACTTCATTAAAACTCGTGTTTCACCTATGGAAACCCCTTAACTCATCACATTGGAAATTATGTTATTAGTACTTTCTATATTATCTCCAACCTTGAAAGAATCTTGTATTTTCAGACATATATATGTTGCCTTTGCCAGTAGCCTACTCCACACAAAAAGAGCATTTATATCCATCCATATCTTTGATTGCCATGGTAACTCATTCATTTTTATTGTTGAAGAATATTACATTGAACAGTTATGCAACAGTTTATCAGTTTACGTATTAAAGTACAATGTGGTTGCTTCTAGTTTTGGTAATTATAAAAAAGTTCCAGAAAGTGTGTATATAAGATTTCAACACATTTACATAAATACCTATCTTCCAAGGTAGCTATCCCAATTTTCGTTTACATGATTAAAACCCAGAAATTTTTGCTGTTCAGAAATTGGCACTGTTGCAGAACATCCTGGTTCATCCTATAATCCCAGAACTCTGGATGCAGAGGCAGGAGGTTTGCTGTGAGTTCAGGGCCAACCTGAACTAGAAAATGTGACTCTGTTTTAAAAAAAGAAAAAAGAAAAAAAAAAAGAAAGGGCCAGGGATTTAGCTCAGTAGTTCTGGCGCCTGTCTTGCAAGCGCAGGGACCTGGGTTCGATTCCTGGAAACCACATACAATACTGGGCATGGAGACTCACTCCCAGCAGCAATCAGTACCACATATCACAGTGCTTGGCATGATGGCTCACGCCTGTAATCCCAGCACTCGGGAGGCAGAGGCAGGAGGATTGCTGTGATGTGAGTTGGAGGCTGAGCTCAGGGCCAGCCTGAACCACAAAGTGAGACCCTGTCTCAATAAATAAATAAATAAATAATAAATAAATAAATAAATAAGTAGAATAAAATTGTCACTGTCAATTTTGTTTTTTTTAAAATTTTGTCATTATCCTATGTACCTGATGGTATAATTTTCATTTCTCCAATGAAAAAGAACATATCCTCATTTTCATACGCTTAGTTTTCTATTTGTGTATATCTTGATGAAATGTGCATTTATATATTTTGTGCTTTTAATTGGGTTAATTATTGAAGACCTTTAATAATATTTCCATGTTTTTTACTTATTGTTATTTTTAATTTAATTAATATATTTTCAAAGCACAATAATTACATTTGTGTTGAGAAATTGGTACTATATACACATAAATATATAAACCATATTTGGATGATTTTCTATATTTTCCTATCCTTCCTTTTCTTAATCAAGGTATCTATCTACTTGTTCCTTAACTTTCTTTGTTATTCTTAAATTTAGTAGTAGTTTGAATTTCTCATATAAAAGCAACTATGCATCAATTAATCTTATGCATGTACCATATTTCATTTAATATTATAGTCCCAAGTTTATTATATTTTTCTTCAAAGTGATCATATTTATCCTGATTTATGCCTGAATAATACTCCATTTTGTAAATTCACTATTTTTTTTTATTCTTTCATGTGATATTGGGCTGTAGACTGCTTTCAGCATTTGGCATTGAGAACTACACAGTTATAAAACAGGATATGCTTGCATGTGTATAGTATGATGTCTGTTACTCTTCTTTGAAAATACCCAGGAGAGTAAAGCAAGGTAAAATACAATCTTTATTTTTTAGTTTTATGAACAATTTCCATAGCATTTGCCATTGTGGTTGTACTTGTTATACATCTTCTCACTAACAATATGAAATATTTTCCCTTTTCTCACTTCCTTGCCAACATTTGTTTAGTTCGTTATTAGTGTCTAGAAATGATATTTCTGTATATCATTTTGTATCTTGAAACATTAGCAAATTTCTTTACTAAATCTAAGTGCTTGAATGAAGTATTTAATTTTCTTTGGATATACACTACGATGTTTGCTGTAAAGAGAGACAATGTTTTCTTTCTCCTCTGATTGCATTTATTTCTTCTCTTGTCTTTTTCTTGACTAGGATTTAACATATTTTGAATAAAAGTATTGTTATTGGACATGCATGGCTTATTCCTGAGTATAAAGAATAATCTTTCAAGTTTTAACCAATAAATACCTATAGTCTTTATCATATATGGCCTTTATTTTCGCATGAAATAGTATTCCTCATATAACTAATTTCTTAGGACACTTTTAATTTAAATACTTTTTATTTCACATTTGAATAAATGTGAAATTGTTTTTCTGTGTCTGTCAACATGGTATATTTTTCCATAATTCTGGTAGTGTGGTACACCATATTTATTTGTTGTATATATTAACAATTTCTCAGGTCCCTGGAATAAATCTCACTGTGTAATGGAGTATTGTCCTTTGAATGTGATTTGGCTTGTTTGTGTTTTGTTGAGAAATTTTGTATCTGATTCATCATGGAGGTTAGTCTGAAATTATCATTTTCTGCCTTGTTCTCTGGATTTGGTATAAGAACAATCCTGGCCCAATCACATGCATTTGAAAGTGTTTTCTCTTCTTAATTTTTCTGGATGACTGTTACAATTACTGGAGTTTGTTCCGCTGTGAATCTATCAGATCATTGAGGCTTTGCACCATTGTGAGACTTTCTGACTTACTGAACTTCCTTATTCACGCTTTCCCTGCCCAAGAACACCTCTCTTCATACTTCCTTCTTGAGAAATTGCACAAGTAGCTCTGGGAATTGATCTATCTCTTTGAGGTATTGTGTTCTTTTTCTGTGTGTGAATAAATGATCATAATAGTCATCTGTATGTTTGGGGTACCATTTCAATGAGATCTATAGTATGTCTTGTTTTTCATCTCTGATGTTATTTATCTTTCATTCCTTTTGTAATGCCATGTTAAGCTAAGGTTTAGATGATTCCGTTTATCACATCAAAACATCAACTCTATTTTGTAGCTCTTCACTTTTTTAGTTTCCATTTATTTATTGTAACTTAATAAATGTAATAAGATTTACCTTATATTATTGGGTATTCAGGTCTTGAATACATATAATTGTTATTTTTTTCTTTATGAAAAAATCCACTGATAATTAATGCATTTTGTTCTTTTATTTACATTATTTTTGCCTTATTGAGTATTTTGTCTATTATAAACATAGCTACTCTTGACTTTGGTTTCTTTTGGTATAGTATAGATCTTTTCATCCTTCCAAAATGCTTGCAGTTGTGAAGCAAATTGCTTTTTTATTAGTACATGCTCATGATCGTTAGTGTATATAGTAATACTTCAGTTTTCAAACACTTTTGTTTCCCAGGAAGTATTTTCTCAAGCAAAAGCATTTAACAAAATTTTGCTTATGTTCACAAATTCTACATCAGGGAACAATATAATGGGCTATCTTCCCTATGTAAGCCAAATACAACCCTCTCACCTAACGTCATAAGACCAAATAAGTTTGTGTACCAATGCACCACTGTATTTTTATGGAAAACTGGTGTATGTACACACATATCATATTCCTTCTTCTTTCCCTTTCCTCTCCCTTTGGTCCCACTTGTCATCTTTCTATCCCTTTGTCATATCCATAAAGTATTTCTTCCTGTTTTCTATCATTTACCTTTTATTTTATCCTATAATTCATTTTTATTTGGGTTTCTCATATAATAGAAATCATGTTACAGTAGTGGAAGAAAGTAAAGCATATATACACAATACAATACTCAGACATAAAAAGTATAAATTAGAGCACTTTAGAAAGCTGACATCCTTTGAGAGCATAATGCTAAGTCAAATAAATTGAAAATAAATTCTTGTGGGTGGTGTATCACCAGTTCTCGTTTCTATATCCATTCAGCTAGTCTAAAACTGTAAACAGAGGATTTAATTTGTTTGAATCACTGATGTTTAAAACATAATCTTAATCCGTTGTTGTCTGAGTATTTTGTATACCTATTCTTTTCCTTTGGCATTTCTGTTCATCTCTGTGGTGTGGTCTTTTGTTCTACAGAAAATATTTAAGAATTTTCTCTTTCTTGTCTGTATCTATTGCTCCTGAGCTTGTACATTCACATGGTTTTGTAGTAATAACTCTTATCTTCGCACTTCCAGTGTAGGATTTCCTTAAGCATTGCTTGTAAAGCTGTTCTGTTAGTGATCGATTGCTCTGTGTTTTTGTTTGTTCTTTCTGTTTCTCTTAGAATAACTTCATTTTTGATACACTTCTGAAGATGATTTTCCTGTGTATGGTATGCTTTCTAGACAGGCTATATTATTATTTCTGTTTTTCCTTTCACTGGAGACTGCATCACACTCAATCCTGGCCATAATATTTTTGTTTATATTTCTGCTTTTAGAAACTCTTTCTTATGAACTTTTGATAAATAAATTATAATAAATCAAAGATAGGACTTTTCTTTTAGTTGAAGCATGAAGCTTCCTAGATCTAGTTGTTTGTATTTTTCCAAAGATTTGAAATATTATAGAGCTACCACTTCATTATATAGATTTCTGTAACATTTTCTTCTCTTCTACTTACAAAATACTTATAATGCAAACATGTGTTCACTTACTGGTGCCTACGTATTTTGTTAGTGTGTACTGGTTGTACAGAATAATGTGTTTCACTTTGGTAAATTGGTATATTCATATAACATGGTCCAGTTACACCCTTGGTGTGCTGCTTGCTTCACTGTTCCCTCTAGATTCACATATTTTGTGGAGAATTTCAATGTGTATTGCATAATTTAGTCACATTTTTGCCTCCTATGATCCCTCCATACACCTCTTCCCCTCCTTCCTTTCCTCTTGTGTAATACGAGGGTCCCTTTTAATTTATTGTCTTCTTCATTAGGCTCCACATAGTTAAGAGAACATTCCACACTTGTCATTATTTCATGAATGGCCTATTTCATATACAATAGCCTACAGATTCTTTCTTTCTTTCTTTCTTTCTTTCTTTCTTTCTTTCTTTCTTTCTTTCTTTCTTTCTTTCTTTCTTTCTTTCTCACCCCTTCCTTCTTTTCTTATTTCCTACTTTCCTTCCTCTTTCTTTTATCTGATTTGTTTATTTTACATGACCTATCTGTCTTTAAGCACACATTATGTCTTCACTCAGATATATCCTGTTGTTCACATTCTCAGCTGTGATTTTATTTCATTTATTGAGGTAATTTGTTTGTTTTAGTTACCTTGGAGTCACTGTAAGAACATATCTGTCACAAGGTACTGATAAGGTAAAGAGATTTATTGCAATCACAGTACTGGAGATTCAAGTCTGACACTTGGCAGTCAGATCAGTTTGAGCCTCAGATAAGAGTGGCATGTCACGGAGGAAGTGAATATGGGAGCAAACTGCTCACATCATGAATGAGGTCAGACAGAGTGCAGGTATTTGGGCTCTGCAATAATGGCCTTTAGGAGAGCACCTCTCACTGGGCCCCGCATCCAGAAATTCCACTACATATGCCACGCAACTACAGAGTTTGCACTTAATCAAATTGTAGCTCCATGATCCTGATTCCTAAACACTTACATCCATCTCTCATTCTATTACCAAACTCCCCAAGTCTCAGTGGTTTCAAATTTGATTAAATTTCCAAGTCTGAGTTCTCATTTAAGAATCAAGACATTAGCTGTGGGCACCTTTACAAATGTGTTTTCCCCAAAACCAGAGAAAACAATCCTAAAATTCACAGGGAAGCCCAAACTGCTTCTTTAAAAGTGTACACAGTAAGGATCTTCCTGTATCTACAGCTCTTTGATTCTGGTGAAAATAAGTTTTATTTCAATAGAAATTCTACACATTTAGTCTAATAAATTCCATCCAGTCACTGATCTATAGTGCCAATAATATTGCATTGAGTTAAACTTGATGTTAAATTTGACTTCTGCAAGTGTTCAGAGTAATTACCTTCTACCTTTGAAAACCTTTGTGAGCCAATAAATGAGCTCAAATTAGAACAAGTACAGAGAAGTTAGATGTCTCCCACCAGTCATTATGTAATTTGGTTATTCATCACACTTCAATTGGCTTATTCCTCCCATGATTTAATTATTTTTTTCTTAGCAGTTTATATAATAGTCACCGCAAAAGGGAAGAAATTATGATATTAATTTTCTTAAAAAGATTTTATATCAAGATCTTTTTACCTATATTGTAGGAGCCTCTTATACTGATAAAGGTATTAGCATTTTACAGTGTATCATTACAATGTGTCAAATGTAGTAATGAAACAGCTGTCAAACTTATTGAAATTCTAACAAAAATTTCAACTTCAAATTTCCTCTTTTATTCCAACACTTTTCAGCAAGTGAATTTATATGATGATTTCATTTTAGTTTTGCTCCATTGGACTTTGTTCTCACTCATTTATTAAAATCATTACTAAATTCTTTTTCTTTTGTTGTTGTGCCTGGATCATTTGTTTTTCCCCCTTATTGAGTTTTTTTGGTACATTTTAGAAAAACGTTGTGATCACATTCATCATGGAAAACTTGTACCTGTACATTATGCACTGTGATTCTCATTTTACCACCACCCTTTCTCCTTACAAACCCCACTCCACTCTGTATATTAGTGGTGTTTCCTTTTTGTAAAGAAAAAAATTGTTGGTAAAAGTCATTCTAAATTGTTGCCTATGGAATATAATTTCCTCAATTCAAGTTAAAAACATATATAGATGAGGTTAAACTGAAACAATAGAACATTTAATTTGTATAAAATTATTTTGTTTCAAAACTTATTCATACCATTTGATAGAAAGTTGCATTTTCCAAAAATTTATACTTGGCTTCCTTAGCCAACTTCTCCAACTTTCCCTAGCTAAACTTCTACTTGACTTACTATAACATTAATAACCATAAATAGCAAAAAAACCCTTCAAGCCCCCTGACCAAGGGCCTAATCTTTTATTTCTTGCTCTTGAAGTCTGATGTTGAGGGAAAATAATCTCCATTGTAACTGAAGCTATAGATGCTAATTAGAAAAATGAAGAATATGAACTTGATGATTTTATTTCTTGACTGGAGTCTTCAATTCTATTTGGATTTAACTCAGTTATAGGAGAACTAGATCATAATATAGGTTTTTACACATCACAATATTACAAATTTATAATATTTTTTCAAACAATGAATAAATATGTTCTAGTTTGCTATACTTCAGAAAGTTTCCACAGAGTATTATAATATACATTCTTAGGCCAAAGGCCATTATATATCCAGTATGTCAGACATGGACATTCAAGCTCCATGCATATGGTCAATACTCTTGAGGATCCAGGAGAATATTTTTTTAAAATTTTAATTCAAATCTTTATTGGTACATTAGGAGTACATATCATAATCATATTCAACATTGAGAGTTTGTACCAGAGTATGACACTACTTGATTCTCATTGATATTATGAGAAAGTGCCTTTTATTGCCTCACACATACACATGTCAACCTTTGTTATTTGATTTTTCTGATGCTTGCTATTTTCATGTAAAAGAAAATTTTACCATTGTTTTCACTTTCATTTTTCTAATGAAGAGACATGTTAAACATATTTTCCTATGCTTATTGGCCATTTGAACTTGTTCTTCTGAAAAATGTCTATTTATTTCACTTGCTTATTTCTTCATTAGGTCTTTTATTTCAGGTGTGTTAATATTTTCTTTTTTTTTTTTTTTTTACATTCTAGACATTAGTCATCCATTGGAGAAATTACTGGGAAAAGTTTTTCCATTCTGTAGTTTATCTCTTCACTTACAGTTCATTTTACTGTATAGAAGCTTTTTAATTTGATATGATTGCGGTTTTTCTCTCTTGTTATTCTTTATGCAGTTGTAATTCTGTTCTGAAAGGCCTGGGCTATTCCTAAAACTTCAAGTACTTTACATATTTTACTTTTTCAGTAGGTCCATTGTTTCTGTGTTAATGTTGAGAGTTGTGATCCATTGTTATCTGAGCATGGTACATGAGAAGCTAGATGGGTGCAACTTCAATCTTCTCAATATAACCATTCTTTCCAGCACCATTAATCAAACAGGCCACATTTCTGCCAACTTATGCTCTTTGTTTTGTTGAGGTTTTTTTTTTTTGTTGTTGTTGTTGTTGAAGATTAAACAGCTGAATTTGTCTTGGAATAATTCCATAGCCTCTATTTTGCTCTACTTATCCACATGTCTGTTTTTTCCCACTGTGGCGCTATTTTCCTGACTTTTGCCTTGTAGTGTAAATTGCAGGCAGATATGAAGGTACTTCCTGATTAGCTCTCCCAACTCAGAATTTTATGATTTTGGATCTCTTCCAATTTTACATTAATGTAAAATCATTTAATACATGAAGAATGAATTGTTATTTTATTAGTATACATTGAGTTTAAAAATGTTGATTCTGTCTATCTAGAAACACAAATAAAAACCACATGATCATATCGATAGATTCAAAAGAAGCAGTTGGCACAATCCAACACTTTTTTATGATAAAAACACTGAAGAATGTTGGGATAGATAAAGTTTATATAAATTTAATAAAACCTATTTATGACAAAGCAATTCTCAACACCATATTAAGTGGGTGGAAACTTAATGCTTTCTCTTTAAAGTCAGAAACAAGACAAAAAAAGAAGAAATTGAACTATTATCAATTCTATTCAGTAGAGTATTTGAATTATTAAGTGGAGCAATCAGACAAGGCAAAGAAATAAGGAATACAAGGGAGATATATTGAAAAGAAAGCAGTAAATTTATCATCATATCCAGACAACATGATATTTTACAAAAAACAAGCCGAAAACTTTCACCGAAGCAGTTAGAATATACAATCAATCTCAACAATGTAGTAGATACAAAATTAATACCAAATAGCATTCATATACAGCAATAATGAGTTCAATTAGAAAAAAAATAGGAGAACAATACCATCCACAATCAATGAGAAAAAGTTGAAAACTAGGAATTAATTAAACAAGGATATGAAGGACCTCTATAATTAAAAAAAAAAATCAGAAAATGAAAAGAAGTCCCTGTTCCCAGATAAAAGAGCATTTCTCCCTATGGTTTATCCTTAATACAAAAGGTGAATATTTCAGTACCCCAAATATTTTCTGGTCATGCCACTGATAATATACTGGGCGAACATAAGTTCAGAATTCAGGGAGGCTTCAATCCCTGGTAACAACAACAACAAAAAATCAAGGAGGATCGGATCTGTGAAAGTATTTAAGAGAGAAGGAAGCCATATCAGTGATTTTATCAAATACTTCCTCTCAAATTGCATGGTTGAAATGATGGTTTCGTGATGAAGCAGCATTCTTAAATAAGAACACACATTCATTTTTTCTGCTCTGCATTTCAGCATGGAAATCCAAAATTGTAAGATATATGTGACATTTGTATAGACAACTTTGGAATCTTTTCAATATAAAATATTCATATTACTTAAGTTTGTATTATAGATATAAAATGTATAAAATATTATACTACTCTTAATATTGGAAACAAGGTAGCTGTGAGTGGATTACTAAAATTCTAATACATCTGTGAATAATTTGTTTCAGTTTAATTGAAATTACACAATATATTTTAGATTACCAGTATGTAAGGTTGCTTCTTATGCATATGTTAAATAAAGATATAGAAGCGAAAATGCTGACCAACAATCTAAAAGAAAGTACTATAAGATACACACACACACACACACACACATACACACACACACACACATTGTTCTTCAAGAAAACATATCTTTAATTGGTTTGATAGAAATGCTGTCTTTTGAAACAAAAGTTTCATAGCATATCTACAAATTTGTCCTCAAATGGAATACTTGAAAAGAATATATAATTAATTTGTACTAACAAACATTTAAACACACACTGGCAGCATTTACTAATGGATTATATTTAATTCGCATATGAAGAAAATACATATTCCAAAATAAATAATGTTTTATCTTCCACATAAGATGAAATTATTTTGAATTTATGCTCTTCAAGCATTTGATATGAATGATTGTCTACTAGAATTGTATGCTATATATTGTGAAATAGAAAATACTCAAAGTGAAAGTGGGTGAAGGGGGAAAATAATGAGATTATAACAAAGAAGAAAGGAGACAAAGTTTATGTATATAGGGGGTGGAGGTGGTAGAATGGGTAGGGCTATGGGAAAAAATGAGAATTAAGTTGTGTCTTGTAATGGTACAAATTCTCATTGAGGAGTGCAATCATGATGTTTATATGTAACGTACCAATAAAGTTTTCAATAAAAAATATATTAAGTAAAGTTTGTTGTCACATAGGAAGTACTGAAAACAAAATGTTCTGCTTTTCATTAGAAAATGCTTTGACATTGAATTAAAATGATCACTGTGCATAGTTGGTACACATAACACATCTTTTTTGGTGGGAGGGGATCAGGGATTGAACTCAGGACCTTGCACTTGTGAGGCAGGTGATGGAACCATGGAGACAAAAATCTCAGTTCCATATATCACCTGTTAACTCTTTTGTGTCCATCTTCACTTGCTCCCCTCTCTTCTCCCAACATCTCATCATCCCCTTCTCTCTTTTTTTAAAAATTGAAATATTTATTGGTATATTACATATACACAGCATAATTGCACTCCAGAATGGGTATTTGTACCAGTATAAGACACAATTTAATTCTCATTTTCCCCATAACTCTACCCACCCTACCACCCTACTATACACATAAACTTGGTTTCCTTTCTTTTTTGTTATAATCTCATTATTTCCCCCCTTCACCCCATTTCACTTTGAGTATTTTCTATTTCACAATATATAACATAAAATTCTAGAACTCATTTACATCTTTATTTTCTCATACCAGAGAAAAGATGCGATATGTACCTATCTGTGCCCTATTTATTTCACTTATGAGGATATCCTCAAGGTATGTCCATTTAAGTATACATGATTCAAACTTGTCATTTTTTATGGCAGAGTAATACCCCACTCTGTAAAATAACCAGAGCTTTTTTATCCAGTCTCCAGTTGATGGACATTTGGGTTGTTTCCAAGATGTAGCAATCACAAACTGAGTTGCTATAAACATGGGTGCACATATGTCACTGTGATATGAATCTTTTAATTCTTGTGTGTATATACCTAGCAGAATGATGCCTGGCTCAAATGGGACCTTCAATCCTAGCATTTTGAAGAATCTCCAAACTGATCTCCACAGGGGTTGTATGAGTCTACAGTCCTACCAACAGGAGAGAAGGGTTCCTTCTTCTCCACACCCTCACCAACATTTGTTGCCAGCTAATTCTGAAATGGCAGCCATTCTTTGTGGAGTAAGATAAAATCTCAGTTTTGTTTTCATCTGCATCGCTCGAATGACTAATGATGTTGAGCATTTCTTCATATGCTTCTTAGCTGCTCTTATTTCTTCCTCTGAAAAAATATCTGTTCATTTCAGAGGTCCATTTTTGAATTGGGTCTTTAAATTTGGGTGGACTGATTTCTTTAAGCTCTTTATATATTCTAGATAATAGCCTTTTGTCTGAGGAACAGCTGGTAAAGATTTTTTCCCACATTGTTGGAGGCCTTTTTGCTCTGTTGGTGATTTTCTTTGCTGTGCAGAAGCTTTTTAAAAGAATGAGGTCCCATATGCTGATTTCTTCTGCCAATTCCTGTGCTATAGAAGGTTTGTTGAAAAAGTCTTTCCCTAAACCATTGTCTTCAAGAGTTTTACCTAAACTGTTTTGCAGCAGGTTTAGAGTGTCTGTTTTAATGTTTAGGTCTCGTATCCACTTTGATTTTAGCTTGGTACACAGTGAAAGAGCTAAATCTAGTTTTAGTCTTTGGCAAATTAAAGCCCAGTTTTTCCAGCACCATTTGTTAAAGAGGCTATCTTTCCTCCATTGAGGGTCTTTGCCTCTTTTGTCAAAGATGAGGTGGCTCAGTGTATCTGGAGCAGTTTCTGAATCTTCTAATCTGCTCTATTGATCCTCGGGTCTGTTACTTTGCCAGTACCATGCAGTTTTTTTTATGGTGTCTTTATAGTACAGTTTCAGGTTCGGAGTTGTAATACTCCCTACCATGTTCCTGTTGCTTAGAAATGCTTTTGCTATTTTAAGTCTTTTGTGGTTCCAGATAAAAGTTTGTATTTGTTTTCTCTAGAAAATAACATGCATTTTTAAAATTTATTTTTTCAGAATGATGACCTGGAAAATGTCATGTTAAACGAGATAAGCCAGATAGAGAGGAAAGCACTGCAAGATCTCATTCATGCAGAATCTACAAAAAGCTGAACTTTCAGAAGAGAAGAGGAGAACATAGTCGTCCGTAGAGATGATGGTGAGTCCAGCAGAGGGAAGTTGCAAGAAGTTTGGCAATAAGTACAGTAGTACAGTTTGTAAAGAGTAATTTCTGCTGTTTCATGGCACAATAAGATGAATATACTTTGTAATGCATTATACATGGGAGCATAGCTAGAAGAGAAAATTTATAGAGGATGCTCCAAAAGAAATTTTAAGAATTCAGTTATAGATATTATTTATTCAGATTTAATTATGAACCAATGAATAAATCAATCAAAACTTTACAATATATCCCATAGCACATAAATCTTGCATCCCTAAACAATCCAGATTAAAAATAATACAAGAACCAAAATTACTACAGAAGGTTGTCTAATCCGATCACACTATAGAAGGAACACAAATCACGTGATAAATATACCATGTCTTGTGACATTACTGGACTAAGACTAGAGAACATTATGAAATTAATCTATAACATTTTATACATTATTGAGTTTTATTTTATTAGTTAAGAATTATCACATCAACAAAAAGTAGATAAAAATAATAGGAAACTAATTGTCTCTGATTTTTTGTCTTATAAATACTAAATCTCTTTACACAGATTTCAATGTTGTTTTTTAGAATATATGTCACAGTGGGTTTGTAGACTATATTTTATAATATGGTGATTTGCACCCCTGAAATATGTGTGGGGGGGTCCAATCAAAACTTTGGCTCCAGCTTACTCTAATATTAGAGGTAAGTCTAAATAGTCTATACATTTGTTGTTTAGGTGAGGAAAGTAAAACCAGACTGGAAAATGTATTTGTTTAAGTTTACAAGTCAGGTTGATAATCATTGAAAAGTAGTCCTAGTAAGTGTAAACTTTTCACTGCAGCTGTGCATAATTACCAAACATTAAGTAGCTTTGTACTGGATTAACTTATTATTTCACTGTTCTGTAGGTCAGAAGTTTGACTCAGGTCTCATGGGAAAAAATAAATTTAATTTTTCCTGTATTTGAAGTATACAATATGATCTCAATCATCATTGAGAATTTGCACCTGTACATGATATATCACAATTCCTATTTTCGTCCAATGCTCTGCCCTCCCTTCAACTTCCCCACCTCCTAATACATAGCTTTATTTCCTGCTTTTTTATCATCACATTTTTTTCTTTCCTTTCTTTTCTTTCCCCTGCCCTCCCTCCTTAGTTCCCCTTTCCCATTTGAATATTTTCTTCCTCTTTCACAATGCCTACTTACAACACATTCTGGACCTCATTCAAACCTTTTGATTCTTACAGTAGAGAAATAATTCTGTGCTTACACACGTGTGTCCTATGTATTTTACTTATGAGTATGGTCTCAAATCTCTGTGGAGAGAATTTGCCTCTTTTCTCAATGAGATTGTTGATGGTATTAAATTCTTTGCTTTTTTTTTTTTGTTTTGGAAGTGGATTTTCCAAGGTGTTGCTGGCTACTGACTGGATATTCCCAATTGCCAGTCCCTTTCCTTGACTTGCAGCTTTTCTCTATTATCTTCAAAATGGATCAAGTGTTCAGGCTTAGAGTGTCTGACTTATTCAGCCTCTTCTCTCCTGCCAATTCTGAAAGAATATTTTCTTCTTTTTAAAAACATTTTCTATTTTTTTAGATTTCATATGTATCTAGCATAATCTCCATGTGTTACTGTGCCTACTCTTAATTATACTTGCAAAGACCGTTTAAAGAATGAAGCTATATACTGCCCATTTCCAGGCATTAGGACCTGAACATCTTTGGGGGTTATTCAAAATACCCCAGAAAAAAAATTTTCATAAGTGAAGTTACATATTTAAAGCACATGACTAGTTTTAGGTTTTTTGATACCTGTTGGCAAAAAAAAGGTTATATTAACGCAGATAACAACTAACATTGTGAAGGAGAGAACTTCACTATGCCCACTGTCAATATTTTCAACCACTGCTGATTTTATTCTGGAAAACTTCACCACGTTTCATATAATACATTTATTCCATAACTGGGGAAGGGTATGCAGAATTTTCTTTATTCACATAGATCTTGCATCCTCTCAGTTGTAAATTATTTGCTTAATTTATTTGTCCATGTACTGACCGGGTTGTGCACTTTATTATAGATATGCATACATTTGTATATAGCCACTTAGATTTAACACGTTGTTTTATCAAAAGCAATGTTCACTTTCTGGCATCTCAAAGCTTCCAAATACAAAAGGATGAGAAGGAAAAAATAACTAGCTTGATTTCCTCATTAGTGTACGTATATACTTTATATCATGTTTAATATATGAATATCATCTGCTCATCTGAAATATGAAAATATTAAAGATATAGAAATAAATATTCTGAGCTGATCATTGCATACTATATGCATGTATCTGATCATTGTATTATGATTCATAAATTGGTACAGTTACAGTGAGAATTATGAAATCTTGACTGCACAAAGTATGTAAAGTGTAAGCTTACTTATGATGCCTTTAACTAAAAGTATTTGATAAATGTGGGTGCAGGCTTTGTGTTTGTATATTTTTTACACAGTTGACTTCACACTATTTATGTAAAATAGCATTCTGTTCCTGAAATTACAAGATGGAAAATATTTCATAAGGGAAATTTTACTCATAATAACTAAGTTTGCATACCATTATAACACATGCATGTATCATAAATTGTAATATTAGGTGTATTCCATATGTTGGCAAATTTTTTGCTAGTTTTCAGATTTGTCTTAGAATCTTGCTTACTTTTTATTACATTCAGGTAATTTAAATTCATTCACTTGCAAAATTTTTCTTTTGATGTTCTGCACTTTTGCCTTGCATCTAAACATAGATATTTCTTTTGCAAACTGGATACTCATCACATGTTCTAAACTTTATAAATTGTGCATTTCACAGATAATTTTCTGAAATTAATATTTCCATATAAGATGAAGTGAGGTGCATAATAATTCCTGTTCTCTCAGTTCAATACCAATGAATAAAGAATCCAATTCCCACCTAAATATAAATTTACCTTTTTGCAATAAATTGTGATATTTTGTTTTTTATTTAATACATTTACATATTCAGATGTGTTTTTTGCTTCATAAAACTGTTGATTCCTGTAACTCTTCTATGCTGCTTATGAATCTTGTATAATATGTTTTAGCGTCTGAAAATATCTGAAATTATAAAACTTGTTAGTAATCTGTCAAATTATCTTCAGCATTATTTTTAATCTTTCTTAATGAATTATGTACATTGTTTTGCAGTAGTGATAATTTAACCTATGGCTTCGGTAGTGGGCTAATCACTTCATTACTCTCATTTTTGTTTTTTTTCCTTTACAGACAATCTTGCTCACTGCTGTTTGCCCAGGCAGTGCTTTTTTTTTTTTTCCCTTTAAAAATGTGCTTATAGAGCAAAAGTACCCCTGGAATGCACAGACACAAGGACAATGAAAGTGCCCTAGACTTGTACCTTGAAAATGTCAAGCAAGTCCTTGACTTCATCTCTTCATAATTAATGTACTTCTGTGCTAAGAATGTCATTTTTGGTGAACTGACTCCTCATTTCAGGAAGATAAAGTTTGTTTCCCTTTGATTATTTCTGAAGTTTTCCTAAGGAGAATCATTCGACCTTGCCCTGGAGTTGATATAACATCCTCTCCATGTGTTTACTGTAGATCTCATCTTATTTTCAAGGTCTAGTGAAGCAGAAAAGTCAAAAGAAAATTGTGTAAAATATGATATTTTCACACACACACATATATATATATATATATATATATAGCCATAATCAAGCTAAGGAACTCAACTATCACCTCAATTAATTAATTAACTACACTTTTTTTGAGCTTGGATGATGAAAGCACTTAAGGTCTAACATCTAGACAAACGTAAAGTGATTCTGTGTACTATTATCAATGTTATTGGTTAAATACAAAGTGTGCCTTAACAACTCATGCTCTGAAGGCTGATTCGCAGTGCACTGGCATTGAGAAGTAGGGCATAGAAGGCTGACTGGATCACAAGGACACTGACCTTCCATTGTGAGGTTGTAGCTGTGTAGGCACAGTTGGAGGATGCCGGGCTCTGGTGGCTTGATTCTGAAGAGTTCATCTCTTCCACCTTTTCTCTCTCTGCTTCTCTACTGCCATGAGGTAGGCAGTTTCTCTCCATCATGTTCTTCCATCAGAAGTTGCCTCCCAAGAGCCAGACAACCACAGAGAGAAACCTCGTAAACCACCAGCCAAAATACAAATTTTTTCATGAAATTTCTTTCTCTCACAGATTTTGTCCCAGTGGTGAGAAAGCTGATCAACTAACTATAATCGCCATGGTATAGATAGATCTCAAGAATTACTCATTTTAAAATGGAATGCTTATACTTTCTGTCCAACATTTTATCACTTTCTCCATGACAAATCCCCCAGTCCTGGTTATTGAACTCCTAAACCCTGTTTATATGTGTTTAAACTTCTGGCTTGAACATTCACATGAGGAGTACTGTGTTTGACATTGTGTGTCTTGGTTATTTCCTTCAATATTGTGTCTTTCAGCCTCATCCATATAATCCAGCAATTCATAAGTAGCCAAAGGAAATAAAATTCAATCTTAAAGAAACATGCATATTCCTGTATTGAGGGAAACATTACTTGCAATAACGAAGATTTTTTTAAAAATCCCGTGTTTGTCCAAAAATGAATAAAGAAAATAGGTATATATTATATTTACAATTAATTATATACACAAGATATATGAATAATATTATAATTCAACATTAAATGTATACAAGTTCTATAATTTGCAACAACAATTTTAATTTTTTGCTCCCAGGGACTGAACTCAGGACCTTGCATATGTGAGGCAGGTGCTATAACCCCTGAGATAAATCCCTGGATCTTAATTGTCTTTTAATTGTCTAAAATTCCTTTTCTTTGTCTAACTCTCCTTCTCTCTCTCACTCATTTCTACTTCCCTACTTCTCTCTTTCCCAAACTGTACTTTTAAGTAGTTTAACTTGGAAAGACAAAGCCCTGTGTATGTTTTATTGAGAAATATGGCACATTAGCATATTTTGTGAGTTAAATATCTTCATAATGAACAACATTTATTCCAAGTAAAACTGACACAGATCTTACTTCTGTCTCCTTCAGGGGTCAGAGTATTACAAAGGAGACTTGATTCAATAGCCTGGAGATTTGTGCACTATTTTATTTGATTGTATGGTTGGTTAGCAGTAGTGGTAGTATTACTTTGTATATTAATTAGTATTTATAGTTTCTTTACTATTAAAAGTGAAATATTCTGCTGTGGATAAATAACATCCTAAGATGTTTAGTATGATATCAATATTGTTTGTTTTCTTTAATGTATCATGAGCACTGCCAATTTTTCAAAATAAGTCTCATTTATAATTCTCTGTTCCAAGATGACCAAATACCTATTAATTGTATCAGAGATACATATCATTAGTATTGAACATGCATTTACTGTAGCTATTTTATATATTTTTTTGTTAAAAACAATAAAGTATTTATTCAGAGCCAATAACAAGGGGATAGACAGGTCTCATCATTCAAATCACTGTAATACACAGATGTGTCAGGATCTTTTATAGCAAACAGCAGTGGAAGAAGTGAACACAATGAGAACATACTTGTGGAATTTCTTCATCCTTTCTTGGACTTAGATGTCTCCTTTCTTCTCAGTGGAAATGAAACTAGACTTCGACCTCATGACATACACATGTGCATATTGCAGATTTAAAGAAAGAAAATCTTCTGTAAGAGAGTTACTCACCCTGAGTTACCTGTCCTGTTTTATATTTTTGTGTTTCTCTTTTGTGTATTATTATTATTAACTTTTAAAATTAATACTTTGGTTTTTAGTGCCTCAGCAGTGTTAGGAGTTAGTATTTATTGCATATTGATAATGATTCTATATGCATTATACATGTTATATGTTCTATATATATTATCTCATTTAATCCTTCCAGCTATGCTGTGGCCAAGTTTGTTATAATCTCTCTGTTTTGAAAAATGAAATAAGTAATGCTGAGATACATTAAGTTAATTGTGCAAAATAATACAGAACATACATTTCAAACCTGGAGAGCATGTTTTCAAACCATTCACCAATATGTTATTTCATTGTAATTTTTGTTTTTCCAATTATGATTTTATATTTTCATCATTTAAGTTTTCCCTCTTCATTCATACTTAATGTTTCCTCTACTCCACTAAAGGCATTCTCCTCCTGTGTCTTCTAAAGAGTACAAATTAGATTATGTTTGGAAATACTAGCTTTGTAACATTTTTGACTCAAACACAGAATTGTATATGTAAAAGATATTTAAACTCATAACTGAATTTAAAACTTAGAATAAATCAGCCTCACCAGAAAATAACTGATGTAGTATGCCTTATACAAGTAATTTATTTTAGAAAACAGATACTTCTATACTTGTAAATACCATAATAATGACATCAATTTATTTAACAAATACACATTGTGTTCTTACCAAGCATTTCCTAGCCTTGAGGGGAGGAGAGTTCCAGAAGGAATAGAGCAGGAATGGACAGATTGTACTTTCTGTATTATATACACATTCTGGGTATGATATTAGAGCTGAGAGAGGTAGTGCTTG
Organism: Petromus typicus; assembly: GCA_004026965.1. Classification (NCBI taxonomy): domain Eukaryota; kingdom Metazoa; phylum Chordata; class Mammalia; order Rodentia; family Petromuridae; genus Petromus; species Petromus typicus. The sequence goes on from PVIR01005818.1 coordinate 35,691, forward strand.
AAATATCTATGTGGGACACACTAAAACCTAATAAAGTTGCTCTGTAATCTCATACTCACCCATGGCATCTAGGCAATACTACACTCCTTAAAAGATATATAAAGAAAAATTTTAGGATATGGAATTACATTGGTTTTGAATTTTCTTCCGTTAAATTGCAGTTGGGAGACTGTTGCATAAGATCCATCTAGAGTCAGAGTGTTTCTAGAGAAAGACTGGCATTAAATTCTTTGGAACAAAGCTTTCTGAAATGCTTCATGTCATAGCCTCAATCCATGAGCACACTTATATGAGCTGTGATGAAAGAGTTCTTTGAAGAACAGGACATTTTGCTTTGTTGTGCCTGTAGTGGATTCCAATCTTTTGTTCGGTGCTATGATGCATGCTAGGAAGAAAGTCATAGAGACAGAGTTAAAGAGACAAGGATGACAAGTGCTTGAACAGTCAGAAGCTTGAACAAACAGAGGCCCTGAACAGTCAGAGCTATCAATATTTATTGGTGACATCATAGGTAGATTGAGATAAAAGGAGTGCAGGGAAGGGACTACATGGTGTTGCTATGGAAATGTTGCAATTGGAGTCAAAGCATGTAACAGAAGGACAAGATATTCTTGAATTAAGAACTGAACAAACAAAATAGGTAAAATGTGATTAATAATTTGCAATCTGTTTTTAGTAAAGAAGATTTTAATTTTGAAAACAGAATTTGGGTGTGAGTCACTGTGACCTTGGCTCACAGTTTTTGGCCAGACTTCTATAAAGTGAATGTATAAAGCCAAGTGTAGAGTTAACATTTTACAGCCTCCACAGGACATGGGCTGTTTTTGGCATAATCAATAGAATAGTTTTTAGAAGATTATAGATACAAGGGGCCGGGGAGTTAGCTCAGTGGTTCCGGTGCCTGTCTTGCAAG
>PVIR01005818.1:36703-69945 GCA_004026965.1 Petromus typicus
TACTGGGTGTGGAGACCCACACCCAGCAGCAACCAGTACCACATACCACAGTGCCGGGCGTGGTGGCTCACGCCTGTAATCCCAGCACTCGGGAGGCAGAGGCAGGAGGATTGCTGTGATGTGAGTTTGAGGCTGAGCTCAGGGCCAGCCTGAACCACAAAGCGAGACCCTGTCTCAAAAAACCTTAAAAAAAAAAAAAGAAGAAGATTATGGATACAAATGAACATAGAAATTGAGAGGATGGAAAACAGTCTAATCAAAATATAGGTGAATATTTAAATTAAAAGCTATTACACTAAAAGACACACCACAAACGATTTTTCTTGAAATACTCCCCCTCCTCTTTAAATATTCTTATTCCATCATTCTGTTCACTTTGTTAAGCTGTTCTGGAAGTTGTCTTTTGTGAATATCATTCCTGGTTTTGATCACAGATACAGTGAATGTTGCTGCCCACTACCATCCAACAGGCAGACAGGCTCATAAAAATGTTTTGGTGTGTCATCATCTACTTTATTCACAACATGCGTTGTGGGAGTCTGGGGAAGAGTATTGAGCCAGAATCAATAACAAGGTTGAAACCTTGAGAAAAATGCTAAGTCTGGGCTCAACTCTTGGTACTCTGAGCAGTGGCAGCCAAAGACCAAAAACTACAGCAGCAGAAGTAGGAGCAGAACCTGTAACCGGGCCTGACGCACCTATATTTGGTACCAAGCCTTCAACTCACAATCTTTACATGTATAAAACTGGGCAGTACCACAATAAATCCTGTAGTTGAAGATTGCATATGGTAGGGCAGACGTCTTTAAATCCCAGTAAGTCCCAGCAAGTCTTAAGACCAATAATGCCTGTGCAGCAATCTTCACAGTTTAAAATCCCACAGGGGTTGGGGACAGATGCCCAAAATAATCCGAGTTGTTGATCCCGCAGGGCAGGACAAACATCCTCAAGTCCAAGTAAATCCCAGTAAGACTTAAATCCGATTAAGTTATCCTCAGTTGTCAACAATGTGTATCTTCTACCTCTTCCTCAAAGTCACTATGAGGAAGAAAAGTGACATTTAGAATTGATGAGAACCTCAAGACAGCCATAACACTCCAACTAACAACACTTGAAAAAGAGGACTTCCAAACCTATTTCAGAAAGTGCTTACAATGATGGGACAACTGTATTCAAAACAGGTTTTGTGAGAGGAACTTAGGGAAATGGGTCGTTTACTGTAATAAACTTTTTTGAGAAATTATCCATAATCATATTTTCCATCATATCTTGTAGCTCCTAATGGCAGTGCAAGTAGAGAGAAATCAGCCTTTAGGAAGACTACAAATTCATTTTTTGGTTTATGTAAAATGAATCATTTTCTTTTGAGCCAAGTGTATGCCTCAGAAAGAAGTCATCTTTGTGTCTTAGTGGGACCACCTGCAGTAAGGTAGTCAGGTGAGTGAAAAATCCAAACAAGAAAAAAGTATGGTTTTCTCAAAAGAAGCTTATATAGTTTTCCTAGAAATCACCCAAAGTATGCATATCCTGAACAAATGGGACATTGTGGAAGACCAATGTTGACAAAAATAACTAATAAGCCCTAAGGGGAAAGAATAACACAAGGAAATATTATTGAAAGGAGAAATTTATGATAAGCCCAAAATGAGTATTGTATTAAGTAAGAAAGAAACTAAAAGCATTCTCTTTAAAATCAGACACCTGATAAGGGTGTCCAATTTTACTACTTCTTTTCATCCTGGTACTGAAAATTTTAGAAAAAGCAATCATCCAAAAGAAAGACAAGTTGATCTGAGTAGGAAAAGAAGTCACATTATTTTTATTTGAAGATTATGTGATCCTTAACATAGAAATACCCCAATATTCTCTACCAGCATACTTTTAAAGTAATAAACATATTCACCAAAATGACATGATATAATACCAATAAACAAAAATTAGTACTGTTTCTGTACATAAATAATGAACTGACCAAGAAGGAAATCAGGTAAATAATTTCATTCTCATTAGATTAAAAAATAAATACTAGAAATTAACTTAAAAAGTTGAAATACTTCCATAATTAAAACCATAGTACTATAAAAAATGAGGTTGAAAGGACAATAGAAAATGGAAATATATCACTTGTTTCTGCATAGGTAAAATCAACACTGTGAAAATGGGTATATTAACAAGAATGATTTTAGATTTAGTGTAAATTCAATGATAATACTAATAACATTTTTTTTTGAGACATGTTCTCACTTTGTGGTTCAGGCTAGCCCTGAGCACCTTGTTGTAGCCCAGGTGAGCCTCGAACTCACAGCAACGATCAAACTCGGAACCTTGCATTTGTCAGGCAGAAGCCAGAACCGTTGAGTTAAATCTCCAGTCCACTAATAATGTTCTTCAGAAAGGAAAGAAATATCAACTCTAAAACTTCTATAGAACCAGGAGTGACCCATAACAGTGAAAGAATCTTGAGCCAAAACAGCAAAGGTGCACATAGTACAACTTCAGACTTCAAATTACACTAGAAAGGCACAGTAATAAAAAACCATCATGGTACTGGCACAAAAATGGACAGCACCAGAACCCTTTAGCCATCTGATCTTTTGATGCAAGGGCTAAAATGAATGCTGGACAAATGATAGCCTCTTTAACAAATGGTGCTGGAGAAACTGTTTATTCACATGAAGAAGAGTGAATCTAGACTAATATTTCTCACACTGTACTTCAATCAAATTGAAATTTATCAAAGAGCTACATATCAAAACAAAAATACTCAATATACAGGATAAGAAAATAAGGAAATATTTGAAATCATAGGAATAAACAAAAAGGTGCTGAACAGAATTCCTATTGGACAGGAAATGATAAGAATCAATAAATATATTCTTATTAAATTAGAAAAAACCTTTTGGCAGAACAAAGGAAACAATTAATGGTGTGAAAAGACAACTTATAGATTAAGAAAATGACTGTCAGATATGGAATATATAACAAATTTTAAGACTTACACCCTCCAAAATGACCCAATCAAAAATGGACAAAGTTAATGAATAGACATTTATGTAAATGAAATGTACAAGTCACCAAGAAATACTTGTAAAATCTTCAGCATTTTTTCCATTTGATAAATGCAAATAAAAATAATTCTACAATTCAGAGTTACTCCAATTAGAATGGATGCTATCAGGATGGAAACACACACATAGAAAAGATGGCAAAGTTATGGAGAAAAAGTACTTCTCTACTCTGTTATAGGGGACTAACCTAGTATAACCACGTAGAAATCAGTTTGGAGATTTCACAGAAAAATCACCAAAAAAAAAAAGAAAGAAAAAGAAATTTCATTTGACTCAACTATATTTTTGGTTATCTTCCCAGATGATTTAAAGTAATCATACTACAATCATAGAGATTTAACCATGTTTATCACATAGTATAAAATAGCTAAAATATGGAAGGAATTTATAAGCCCATGGATCTATATATCAATATCTACATTCATATCTCTCTATCTACTGTTTTATCCATACATAAGCACACATATGAAAACAATGAGATATGATTCAGACATACACAAGGTAAAGTCATTTGTAGGAAAATGAGCACATCTGGAGAACATATTGTGAAATGAAAGGAGTCAAACCCATAAAGTAAAATATAGCATGGTTTCTCTTAGGTGAAAAATCCAAAATATAAATAAAGAGTAATATAGAAGAGAGATGGAAGGAAAAAGGGCTGTAGATTTTTGGAGATATGGAAGGAGATCCGAGGGAGGTGAATTGAGAGGAATAAACATGTCAATATATAATATTTATATGCAATTATTATGCATCAGGAACATGTACCAAGAAGAAAGATGAATTTTTCAAAGTTCCGCCTTTTGCTTGGGCAAACATGAGGAGTTTCTCTGTCAGGTGTCATGCTAATTCTTACGTATATGTATCTGTTACTGAAAGTCACAAAATGCTATACTGATGAATAGACTGGAATTAGTTTGTGCAGTGCTTGATGAAGAGAAAAACTGAGGGAAATCCAATCGGATTGACTCTTAAGTTAGTGATAGGAGAGGAACAGGAAAGTATTTGATGAAACAGGCTGAATCTGGAGTTTGGAGTTCATAGTTTATTCTAAATGCACTGCCAGCCATTGGGGATCACAGGTAGAAACAAAACCATTGTCTCTAGCTTCCTTAGCATTCACAATCTATGCACCTCTCCTCCTACACTTGGGTTGTGTTGGAATATGTATTTGCTTGGTAATAATGCTTGACTCTCATTTGTGCTTTGTTTTAATTTTAGTGCATATGTTTTGTAAACTTATATGAATTACTCATAACATGGCATAACCCTGAAGTTCTCAGCTAAGGGTTGTTTTGGTCCTTAGGAAAGAAACACTGAGCATTGCTAGAGCCATTTGGGGTTGTTGTGACTAGTGCCAGCTGCATTACTGTCCATGTGTGGGCAGAGGCTAGCTGTGCTGCTGGATGTCCCACAGTGCACAAGGCACACCTCTGCCGCCAGTCAGCCTGGAGTTTCTTTGCTGTTTTCAGATAGGTAATGCTGGAAGCGCCCAGGTTCTGGTTCCTGCTGCTGCTGGCCATTCCTGTCTGCTGCCAGCTGTGCTGGACACCATAGGCCAATTCTACAGGGAGCTGGTTGGTATACTCTGCTGCCAGTCTTTGTTGGCTGCTGGTCTCTGGAGCCCTTTTGTAACTATAGGTGTGAGGATTTATTCATCTATCTTTAGTAAGCAACTACCCTGTCCATATTATTCAGGACAAAGAAAAATCCCAACTGGCTTGATACTACTCAATAAATCAATCACAAAGCTATTTTTAAGATGCACAAAAAGGAGTTTTTGTTTCCATATGGTATGAGCTGAACCCCAGGGATCCAGTACCCAGGAGAAGTGCCTGAGAAGTGCTTTTTATGCAGCAGCTTGCAGACCCATTTCACTGAGGGTGAGGGCTGAAGCCAGGGAATCTTCTGGAAGGGCTACTGTAAATGTCGTGTACCCAAATAAGGGGCTCAAATTCCTCCCTTCCTGATCTTAGCCACTCCAAAATGCCCTCTCTGTTATTAAAAAAGGCAACACTGTCCTTTGAAGAGGATTGAGTGGAGAAGGGGCACTGCACCCCCTGACTGCACTCACACTGGAGTGGAGCATGGTAGAAGGATGGTCAATGAAGCCACCCCAAACTGGCTCAGTTCATTTGAGGTGTAAACAGGAGCAAGGGAAGAAAGAGATAGACACTAAGTCATCTCCAACCAGCTGGCAAGGGAACATTGAGAGAATTAAGTGTTTCTTGTCTTACGCCCCACTGTGAAGAATTTTCCAAGATAAAATGTCAGTAGTGCTGACAGTGAGGAAACCCTGTTCCAGAATATGAGTAATAAATACCAACTGTGGCATGTCTTTTAAATTAGTATTGGGTTGTGAAATGTTGGGTACATGAGATTGGGAGGAACAAGAAGACCTTGTCAAAATGCCATCTGATTTCCTTTATAAATTGAAACATCCTACAACTGCTAAAAGATATGCAGTAACAAACAGGGAACATGAACTCACCATTTCTTTTAACACCATTTTGAGTTGTATTTCCGAATACTGTGAGTTATTCTTCAGACTATACTTAGAACTACAGAAATCAAAAGGAAGTAACCAATTAGTCCATTCCAGGAGGTCTGTGAATGACTTATTTCCTTTTTGATTCATAGTTGTAACTAGCTGAACACATCACTTCCCAGTGTGGATTCTGTTCAGATCCCAAACATGTTGTAGAATTCAGTTTACTTTTTTCTTCTTTGAGAATCATAGCACTTTTGCCCAGTTGCAGGGTTTTCTCTTGACTAGATTTGAAACTGTGAAGTATCACTTATCTCCTGTACTCAAATTAGTATTGATGAAAAAGAGACATTAATGAAAGACAAAAGGGAGAGAGAAAAGGAAAGGAAAGGGAAGAGACAGAAAGAGGTAGAGAAAGAAGGCGTGAAAGAAAATCAGTATGACATCACTATCTCTTGTAATGTGTATTAGTTTTCTTCCAAGCTTGCCTCAAAGTGCTTACCTTTAGGTTCAGCTGTATGAAAGGTGGCAAAATTTCTATGCAATAGACTCTAGTTACAAGTGGCCCAACATATGAATAACTTGAGTTATTACCATAATTTTAGTTTTAACTTACACCCAAAGTCTTGAGTTATAACTGGAATTCTGACTGCTTGTGCATCAGATGGTCGAAGATATAGATTTAACCCTGAAAACTTGTGGAAAGAATATGACAATATATTTTCATGTGTGAGGCTGTTGGGAAATCCTGGGTCAAGGTTTCTCTAAGGACAATGAGATCTTCAATACAGGAGAAAGACTTTGAAGATTGTGTAGAGGGGTCTGAGCTTTCAGTTGACCAACTTGAGTTTCAGCCAGCACTTGGGAATGAACTGAGTTTATAAGTCAAAGGTCCAGTGTACTGTTCTATAGGTATATTTTTTGCAGATAACTCACATATAAACCTAAACATACTAAACTAAATTGAGTTTAACCCAGATGTCCTTTGGAGTTGCCTTAAATTTCAAGATGTATATTCAGTAGCCTCTGGTATCATTCCACTTTTGTCCTCAGGAGATCTCAAATGTCATGGTCATCTCTGACTCTGAGATATTGTTCCACTAATTAGTCTTACTCATTGTTTATCTCCCACCCTGTATTTTCTGGCTCAACTCTGCAATCACTCTACACGTACATGTAAGTCAGGTGCTTCTCTCTTTAGTGCTCAGGTACCACATCTCTGCATACACATGCATGTGCACATATTCATATATACACACATAAAATATAAACAAAATATAGTATGCATTTGTCTATCAGAACTTATAGAGATATTGATGAAGGAGAATAAAGAAGACACTACAATGATTAAGGAATGTATTACTTGTTTTATTATTAATTATTTAATTAGTTTTTAAACTTATTTTCCATACCAGTATCAAACTCAGGACCCTGCACTTCCAGGAGTGGTACCACTGAGCTAAATCCCCAGCCCAGAAATTAAAATAATTAAAATCAATTGTATCATGTACAGGTACAAAATCTCAATATTGAATGTGTTCATAATGTATGTCTAAAATATATAAAAAATCCAATCTTGAAAAGTAAAGGAAAAAATTAAAAAAAAGAATTTTACATTCTTTAATTCTCAGATACTTCTAATGTACATCCAGAATCTAAAATAATTGTTTAAAAATAATTCTGCTAGCCCTGGCTGGTGGTGCATCCCTGTAATGCCAGCACATAGAAGGCTGAGGTAAGAAGATCAACTGGAGTTCAAGGTCAGCCTAGATTCTATAGAATGACCCCATATCAAAAAATAAAACAAAAATAATTCTGCTATGATCTCTTAGGATTTGTTTTCTGATCTTGAGAGAATACCCCTCCATCTGGAACAGGGCAACTCTGAGGCAACTGTGTTATTAAGCATCTATAGGTTAACTAGGTGACTGTGCTTTTCATAGAATGTACCTGAGTAGCCATGAAAACTTCTGTAATCTGTCACTAAAGGAGCAGAATGGACACAGAACGTCCTACCATAACTCTTATCTTTCTCTCTTAATTGCTCTGCTTTGTCTAAATCCTGCTCACTACATTTCCAGGGCAATAACAAAGAAATTAAGCTCTGAAGATGTAAAAAGAGGTATACAAAGAAGCTCAAACTTCTATTTGTGGCTCTGAAGCCTGATAGAAGTCACTTGAGGTCCTTCACTATTTGCTGCTTCTACCTCACTACGTGTAACCTAGGCAACTGGAATGGAATATCAGTATATAAACTTCCTATCACCCTAGCACCTAAAACAGTCCCTGGCACATGATAGATGCCACATAATATCTACTGAATAAATAAATGGAAGAAGCTATATATTAGCTAGTAGAGCAAAAGCAACAGATCACAGGGATTTTCAACCTGATAGAAGATATAATGAAATTATAATTTTGCTTCACATTTACTGCCTTAAGCTTTAATATACTCTCAGAAGTAAATATGTTATTTTAAAAATTTGACATTTTAGTGAAGGGCCTTGAATTTCCTAAAATTGTATGCAAGGTGTTGCTTATCTACCCTGTATTTTTTCCTTGAAAAAATGTTCAGAATTTTCCTCATATTTGGAAAGTTATCCAATGAACCTGAAAGTATAAGAATAGTCAATCCAGAGAATATAGGATTCTTTCATAGACAAATGTTCACTACCTTTTTTTTTTATTTTTAAAGCAAATATTTCCTAGAACCAATACAACAGAAAGGGAAGAAAAAGAATGACGGGTGAGGGGGAACTCATGAGATCTGTGCATAAGTGCTTACTTTTAAACACTAACATTTAAATATGACACATATCCTTTAAACATCAAAGGCAGCCACGTTTGGCTAAAGGTAAACCAAGAAACCTAACCAAAACTGTCCCACAAACCCAAAGTCCATCGAGAATTCTATGTTTCACTTCTATCCACGACTCAAGGTTTTCTAAGGGTGTCTTTAAAAACTCTACTTGGTTCACATATTTAAAATAGAATTTAGTAGGTGAAGATCTATACATTTCACATACATTTTTGGCAACCATAGGTCAAACAATAGCATAATCACTTATGGTGCTGCATAAAAAGTGAAAAAGTAGAAATCTGAACCAAAACGAGAGAAGGTAATTTTGCAGAAGCCTGAATTTCGGGTAGTTTCACACCTGCTTTCCTTGATTCCAGACAGATTTGGCCAATTACTGGAGTGAGGGTTTGAAAAGCTTCTGACTCCCTGTAGGTCAGATTGATTCTGCAAATGTGCCAATTCCCCTGCTCTCTGAAGAGGTGATTGAAAGCATCAGTTGTGCAGAAGTGTTAAGCAAATCATCTCTTGCCTGTTGGAGTTGCAGCACGCACGAGGGGCCTTTGAGCTGTGGAAGGGTTTGTCATGCCTTCTGATTGTTCCTTTTAGCATCAGCGAATAGGCAAAGGCCATTTTCCATTATTTTGTGAATTGGAAAACTATTTTCTGATTGCTTTTCTCTTGCTAAAATGAATCCTGTTTAACTTTGTGTCATCATCAACCAGTACATCAAAAGAATCCACCTAATGAATATTTATTAAGTGTCTACAGTTTGCAGATTACTGGAGAAGGGTGATTTAATAAGTGTAATTCCACTCTGTAAAAATAAGAAACAGTTACAAAAAAGTAAGGAAACAAATTTTATGTATGTGGGGGGGTGGTAAGGTGGGTAGGGCAATGGGAAAAAATGAGAATTAAGTTGTGTCTTATACTGGTACAAATCCCCATTATGGAGTGCAATCATGATGTGTATATGTAATGTACCAATAAAGATTAAAGAATTTAAAAACTATAACAGTTAAAATATGAAGACTAAAAAGTACAGTATGATCCATATATGTATCAACTCCCCATGGTGCTTCATTATATTGCAAACATGTACAAATATATTCTTAAAAAATTACTAAGACAAAAAATCAGCATACTCATATATTACCATAATTAACATTGCCAGAGAAATTTTTAAATGATGATGATTTTTGTTAAACACTGTTATTCACAAGACTTATTTTCCTAATTTTTATGTAAGCTAAGTTTATAAAAACAACAACAATTTGAGCCCATGTATATTTAATTTCAGATGAAATCTGAGGTACATGAGGATGCCAATAAGAACTTTTAGGTAAATTTTGTTTCCTGAGACATTAAATATGCAATGGTTGTAGAACTCCAAATGTAGCAGACTGTCAGGTTCTCCTCACCATGAACCAAAGTCTGACAAGCACACTCCACCCTTTCAATTGGGTCTTATGGTGTTTTATTTTAATAAAAGTTTTGCATTCATGTCAAACCACACTAATACTCAGTGATTTTTTTTTTTAACAGATTTACTGGCCCAGAGGCTTGGAATATAATCTCATGTCAAGTTGTCACAGTGAGAGTCAGAATTTAAAATTCTTCAGTTTTACCTTAAAATAAAATGTTAATTGAGAGCAATAAACTTAACTCTTACAATAATATAATGCAGTATATGAAGTGTGAGCTAAAGCAAATTAATGATTGTCTTTTTTTTCCCTAACAATATTACTCCACTACTTTTTAAGTATTTTCTTCTTCATTAAGGAGTCTGGAAATAACAGGAATCAGGTTGCTTATAGTTGAAGACATATTCATAATTGGTCCACTTAACGCAAAAAGATAAACCTTTCCCGTGAACTAACAGAACAGAACAGGAGAATGAAGATGGGGAAATACATGTTCATTGTCACTACTTCCTTCCTCTCCTCCTCCTCCTTCTTTCCATTTCCCCATCTTCTCCTCTCCTTTCTCCTCTTCCTTTCTCATCTTCTTCTGGCTCTTCCTCATTTTTCTTTTCCTTGTTCTTCCCCATCCTCTCTCTTCTCTCACACACACATATATGTATATAAACTACAAGAAAATAAAATACCACTCAAAAGATTCTCTTAGATATTGAAAACAGCTTAGTTGTTGGATTACTCTTATGGCAAACTGAGCACTACAGATACTGAGGACAGTTAAAAAAATGATCAGTGAAGAAAACACTTGCTTGAATATGAAATATCTCATTGTTTTGTAATTTAACAATTAAAGCACTGATCTAAAAATGGGTCATTATTTAATAAATGTTTATTGAAGTTCTACAACATAACAGGCATTAGGCTAGTTGACAGGAATGTAATAATGAATGAGCCAAGGTCAGTACCCTCAAAGGCCTTACAATGTAATAGATGGGCTGAGGATTTTGCTCAGTGGTTTTGACACCTGCCTTGCAAGTGCAAGGGGCTGAGTTCGATCCCTGGTAACCACATACAACAATGCTGGGTGAGGAGACTCACACCCACCAGCAATCAGTACCACATACCACAGTGCCTGATATCATGGCTCATGCCTGTAATCCCAGCACTCAGAAAGCAGAGGCAAAAGGATTGCTGTGAGTTCATGGCTGAGGTCAGGGCCAGCCTGAACTACAAAAGCAAGACTCTGTTTCAAAAAAAAGAAAAAAAAAGTAATAGGAAAGGCAATTCTACGATTTATACGTAGCTCACCCCCACAGATTTTATTTGTTGGAAGTCTGACCTCAGTGTAGCAATATTAAGGGTTGGTATAATTAAGGTATGTTAGATATAGGTACTCAATCCCCATGATGAATGCAATCTTTATGTCTTGCAAACATATACTAATAAAAAAAAAAAACAATAAAATCTCCCAAACTTAAAAAAAAAGAGGCGGTATGTTATTTACATTATTGACCTAATTGGATGTCATTAGGTCATAAGGAGCATAATTCTTGGAATAGAAGAGTTCTCCTGGAGTGCAGAGACTATTCTCAGGAATGGGACCTCACAGAGGACTAGGCCTGGCTCTGTGGCTTCATATTCTGTAGCATGATCCCTCTGACATGCACTCTTGCCATTGTGATGACACTAGATATGATGTACACCAGCGCTGGCATCGCACCTTTGAACCTTCAGAGCTGTGAGCTAAATGTACCTCTTTACTATTTACTTATTTATTTCAGTACTGGAAATCTGACCTCGAACCATGTGCTTACGTGGCAGGTGCCAGAACCACTGAGCTAAATTCCTGGCCCATGGGCCCCTTTTCTTTACAACACTAGGCAAGCCTTATTGAACTAATATGAAGTTCCAGTATACAATGGGATGATCATTGGTAATGTTAGTAATGGGAAGCATAGGATGTTATTGGGGATCACAGGCTGATAGTGAAGTCATCAAGGATGCAGAGGAGTTTGACGTGGAAAATGACATGTAAGCAGGTCATTACAACATTCAGAGAATGTTAGCTTAAGGACAGTTGTGTTACAGAGAATGAAGAGTACATATTGAGAAAGACCCATAGATAGAAGAGAGCGAGGAGAATTTGGGGTGTGAAAGAAAAATGGATGGGCAGGACAGGTCCTCATGGTGCTGGTAAGACATGATATCAAAGACAGTAGAGACCACATCATTTGAGGGCTGCTATGGTACACTGAGCACTTGAGCTCTAAGTGAAGTGGGAATGCTTTGAAGAATTCTGAATAGTGCATGGTATCACATTTAGAGTCAAGCAAGATCACAGTGGTTGTATAGAGAAGCTGGGTGATAGGGGCCATGTGATGAAGTGAAGACTCTAGGCAGAGAAAGATAATTTCTAGTATTGTTCAGATTTGGTTCCAGTTCTTGAGAAATGTATGAGATAGCATCACTTGAAATTGAGTTTGTATTATTTCCAAGGTATTGTTTTCAAAATCAGTCAGTGAAAATGCTTTGTTTTACACTGTTCTACACTGCTGAGGATAGAGATTTCCACATCTTACTTAAGGTGAGCGATATCTGTAATTTTCCTGTATTCTTGTCAAAAATTGTGATGTCTAAAATAAATTCCCCCTAATTCAATAATTAATTTGAAAACATGAGAAGTAACACAAAATTATCTATTTAGCTATTTTTTGAATCAAGTACTTAATCCATAAGATTTACTCTAAGGTCAAGAAAAGTGTGAATGGCCACCTAATCACATAGTATGTAACCTGTGACTCTTTGGCTGCTACCAATGTCATCTGCAAATATCTTTCTTAAATTTCCATTTCTTTTATCTTTTTTTTTTAAGGAAAATACCCTTTATTGTCCATTTCTCAGCTCAGAAACTCTGGATCACTCCTGAGTCACCGTGACCATCTACTTTGACATCAGTAATCACCTCCATGTTTTCTCTCTCCTTCATGTAGCTCCCAACCCTTTCATGTCTACTGCCAGTGTGTTACACTGTGTGCTTCTCATCATCCCTGGTTTACAGCAACATCTCTCTGGTGTGCAATGCACCTCAAGAACTGCCTCTTTAGAAGCCTCATCATTTCCCATTCCCTGGAAAACATCTTGGAAAGAGTGGAAATAGGGAAAAGAAACATTGGTTGACACCCTCACAGTCACTGAGGCAAGATAGAAAGTTAGCTTGGGCAAAAGTGGTAAGAAGACAGGAAAAGGTGTGCTGATTGCAGAATGATTTTGAAAATAATGCTAATTGCTTCCTCTGAAGTGTGTGTGTGTGTGGATGGTGAATACGCAAGCTTCAGAGACAAATGCCAGGAATATGGTTTTTACAACTGCACTGGTGCAGTGTTAGTCCCTGATTTTGAGTGTGCAGGAAGACATCTGAGTTTGATGGCAACAGCAGATAACCTCCGTTTACTTTTCCTGATTCTCATTTTATTCTCATTTACCCTGCATTGTGCCCTAACAAGCTCCCTTATTATCTCGTATTTGATTGTGTTTGGCAGTTTCAGAGAGACAGACTACAGAGGGGAGAAGGGAGAAGGAAAAGAAGGGTGGTGGAAGATGGGTGCTCCTACCTCTGCCCTTTCTTGTTTGATCATCATTTGTTCATTTTTTAGTGACTTCATTTTTTGTGACCTTAGACAATTGCTCTTGCAGGACAGTTCACCCCAAAGCTAAAATTCTACTAAAATTCTGATTATGGCTTTTAATCCTGACTTCTTTAGGACTGAGTGGAAATGCTGTCACTCTGTTTTTTTTTCTGCCCTTCAAAATACCTTGTTGCTTTACATGACATTGATTATATATTACTTACAAATGATCTTTCTGACTGATATCTTTCCAACTTGTCTTCTGTAATTGCTGAGACCTCAACAGATGCAATAGAGAAATTTTATACTTTGAAGCTCATTATTGAATTTGAAGAGCCTTGAGAATATCCCAAAGTATAGGTCATCATTGCAGCAAACCATGTGTTTTGAGATGAAACAAATTGTCTGCAATAGCGATATACCATGGTCAGAAATTGTGATAGACATATAAATTGTTCTTCCTATTATGGTGTAGTATTGTCATTACCCCAACATGACTAAGCATCCATGGTTTCCTGGAATGGAAACATTTGCTCTGATATAGGGCTTCCAGTAGTAAACCAGGAAATACTTGAGTGAACAGGAAGAATTTGAAGCCTTAAAGTTTACCTATTTGATATTTGAGAGTCACAGTATTTAAGAACTAACTTAAGTTAATCAAGCTGTGTAGATACAAAGCTAATGTTCACTGTCTCCTTATCTGATTCTAAATACTAAATCCTTTTCACTGAATTGGATTTGTTCCCAAGCCTGAATTTTTTATAGAATACCTGAAGTCTCCATGTAAAGACAAGGAAATGTAAGCAAACAGAAGTAAAACACTCTACCAAAGCAAGCAAAGTGAAACAGTCCCTGGGTCCTACCAACAGAGATTCTGGTTTGGTAAACTGGAGATAAACTCCAAGAATTTGATTTTGTTCATTCGTTTTATTTTGTTTTATGTTTCTTTAAGCCATCACAAGTGATTCTGATGCCGATAGTCAGAGACTTATCTGTATTATATTTCACATTTCTTCTCTTATGGAATATAAAAAAATTAATGGTTTATTGTTCAACTAAAATCTTCATTAGGCTAAAATTTCTGAGAATTATTTTCCAAATTAAGTCCCAAGGTCTTGATGATATACCATATATATTTCAATTAAAGTTTAACTCTACCAACTTCAACATGCTTCTGAACCTTTCTGGTATTTGTCTATAAGACAGTATATTCAAAAAATACCAACTGTGTTGTGAGAATCAAAAGAGATGATAAGTATAAAATGCCTGGCTCCATCCCTGGTACACATAATACCTTCAGAAGCCTTAGTTATTTTTACTGATTAGCACATTTTTGGTAGAAGTCAGTTTAGACAAAGTATTTCTTACACATATCACACTGTTATATTTTGCAATCTTTTCTGAGTATTTTGACCATAGTTCCCTTAGAAAATTCATCCTAAAATAAATTTAAAGCTTGTTTATTTATCTATGCATTTGATTATTTCGTAGTACCAGGGATCCAACTCAGGCCCTTGTCCTTGCAAGGTAAGGCACAATACTTCTGAACTAAATCCTCAGCCCAAATTCATCCTAAAATAAACAGGGACTGTACTTGTATGGTTTAGTTTCTGGAGTGAGATATCTGGAGAAAAAATGACTTTTCAGCATGTTTGTGTTTCCACAGGAAGAAGAAAAATCTAAAAAATTGTATATCTCCCATGTTCCAATGACTTAAGTATATTAAGTTGTATAATTTATATTTTATTCCAAAAATCATATAAAAGACAATTATTGTAAATGATTTGCTGAAAGTAATAAATGTAGAATTCAGCAAAGCCAGAACTGAAATTGAAATTGTTCTTATTATAAAAGGCTATAATGTAGCCCCGGGAAGTATTTCTACTAAGAGGTTTATAATGAGGGACAACAGCTCAGTAATCATAAAAATAACAAGTTTATATAAAGCACTTCTTACCTATTACACTGTTTTTGCAATAGCTTTCCAGTAAATACTCTTGTTTGGAATTCAGATTTTGAGATAATACGTTCACCATTAAAATCAAACAAGAAAGGTGAATATTGTACCCTTTCTGCCTTTCAGGAGTGCTTAGTCAAATGGAGACATTATACATGGAAAAGAAAACCTCAGTAGGAAAAGGAACTGGTATCAAACTGAGGAAGCCCAAATCTGAGCCCATGACTGCTTCACTTTAAAATTCTATAATGGAAGGAAAATGAGTGTGTAGTCAGACACGTAACAGAATACATGAATGCATCCCACAGAAGACCATAAAAGCATTCACCTATCCCAGCACCATTTAATGATTGATCCCCTGTATCAAAGAATCCATGAGGCATGGAGGACTGAAGCACAGGCATGTCTGTGAGAATGTGACAATTGTGGCATTATGTAATTATGGAAAGAAACAGATTCAATAGATACTGGGGGGAAAAAAGGAGATAACAAGTGTTTTACCTGAAATCACATGACCTCTGGGCATTGGAAAAGGCCTCCATGTACAGAATTGAATCAAATGCATCCACGTCATGGAACAGCCAAGGACACCAAAGGAAGTAAGGAGGCCAGCAAAAGCTCTTCATTTGGGGAATATTAACAGACTCCATCATCTACACAGTATTTCTTAAATTCAAACAAAATCCTTATGTAGTATAGCAGATTGCCCATGGTGAACTTGCATAATACAGTAAAAATTAAAAGAAGTACATATCTCTGTTTTAAAGAACTTTTGGGTTAGTGGGGAACAAAGAAAGACACAAAAGTAATTGCTAAGGGAAAACTACAGATGGCTTCAGGTTGAAAGATAAATATAAATTTTCTAAAAGGGAGAAAAGGAAAGATGACCAAGTGGATAAGCAGTAACCCAAGAGCCAGTGGCTTAGATATCTGTAAGTGAATGAGAAAGTAGCTTATACTTTAGGTGTCACGTTCTCCAGCTGACTCTCTGGAATCCCATTGACTGCTCTCTGGCAGTGAGATATTTATAATAGTGAAAAAAAAACCAAAAAACAACAACAAAAAAAACGTTTTTAAGTTGGTTTCACAGAGGTCAGACTGAAACAGTAGATGAATAGGATTAAATTAGGCAGTAGATTAAAGGTTGAAACAAAGGTGTACTAATGAAGATTGGAATTGAGAATTAGATCACATCCTCTGGGAACGCTTATGGAATAGGCCAGGCTCCCTAATTGCAACTGCTATGTATAGAGGCCGATAAGCAGCAGGCCAGATTCCACAATAGAGATGTTTAAATAGCTGTGCTCTTACCAAGCAGCGATTGCCCCAAACCATCTGAGGTTATCTTGAGAGTATCTATATCTCTTTCAAAAATGAGTGATAATGAACAGTCTTGAGCAGGCTTTATCACAGCTATTCTAAAAATAAGTTTGATCCAAACTAACTTTTCTTGGCACATATTCTTTGATCAAATGCATTACTTCATTGATTGATATTATGTGTAAACTGAAATTCAGTTTGTTTTCTGATTCATGAATGTTAGTAAACAAAGATAGTATATTTTCAGTCTGAAATGATATATTTGGGTGCTGGCTGATCCTGTGAGCCAGGTGGAATAGAATATCACAGTGAAGCTATGATTCGGTCTACCAAGAGAACCTTATGACTGGAAAACATGAGAGAAAAGAGTTTTTGTAGGTGCATATGAATCCAGGGCTTTCATCCTTAGATAACCCATCTCCGATCTTTTTATACTTTATATTGAGACAGCATCTACCTGAGTTTTCAAGGGTGGGCTGGAACTCGTGATCCTCCTATCTCAGTATCCTAGAGCCCTTAAGCTACAGGCAAGTGCCACCATGCCAGGCTGAACAGGGAGAGTTTGCTGATTGCATGCTTCCAAGATTTGCACATTTTCACAATCATTAGAGATACAAATGCAGTTCTGAGGGGGCAAGCTGTGGAGCTGCCAAATGAGTGAATACTGGCACTTCACTGTCACTATGCCATGCAGGGCTCCTGCCACACCAAAAGGTGACAGATGTGGCTTCTCAACCATGTGTGAAACATGCAAAATGTCCTCTTCAGAAATGTTATTGAAATATTCATTTTACTTTTCTTGTGATTCCTTCAATCACATCCACTCCTAAGGGGATGAACCTGCCTTCTAAAAATATGCAAAGCACAAATAAGTCGGGACAACTAAGATGAATTTAGTAGAGAATTAATTTCCTTTCAGAAAGAACCACACTTTCCGAAGTACTCACTGACATCCAGGAGCTCCACCCAAATTTCCACATATGTGGGGTTAGGTAATTGTCATAGTGATCTTGTTAAAAATAATTTTTGGACCGGGAATTAGGTCAGTGGTTCTGGCGCCTGCCTTGCAAGCTAAGGTTCCGGGTTCCATCCCTGGTAACCACATACCAGAATGCTGGGCGTGGTGACTCACACCCACCACCTATCAGTACCTCATACCCCAATGCTGGTCATGGTGGCTCACGCCTGTAATCTCAGCACTGGGAAAGCAGAGGCAACAGGATTGCTGAGTTCCAGGCTGAGTTCAGGACCAACCAGCTTGAACTACAAAATGAGACTCATCTCAAAAAAAAAAAAAAAAAATTAACAAATTTTTTCAGAGATAAAACTGACAAGAAAAATAAGAGATCACTTCCAAATTCACTCTATGGCTAAACCAGAGGTGAACCTTGTTCTCGTCATCCTAAATTATTATGTATTTAAAAGAACAAAGTATTTAAAATTTTCAGGTATGCCTTGCCTTGAGATAAAATGTTAGGAAATGAAGAGAAAAATATACAGTTAAAATGCATCCGTTTTCAGAAGTATATAAACATTTAATAAATATGTTTATATTTAATAAATAAGTTTTCTCTAATAAATATAAACAGTTCAAAGAGAAAATCTGTATAATTCATTTATACTATTTCTTTAATTTTTGATTGTGCTGCCTACTGGTCTACCTTACAAAATACTGTGTTCTAAATGCAGCTCAATTAGAAATGGAAAGCGGGACACAACATGCTTTCTTACATTGGTCACAGAGTTGTCACTGTAGCTCTTTCTTGTGAGGTATGTCACTACAAACTCAGGCCAGGAAAAGTCATAAAATGTATGAATTCAAAATTTGTTGTACACTGAGTATTTTAAGTTTTGTTAGTTGCAATTATGGTACCTTGCCTTTAAATTGATTTTCCCTAGTCCATTATGTTATAATCACAGTAGAGATATTGCTTTTTAAAAATATTTTAATTATAGGCACACATTTTATATTCTTTTTGTCATACTTTCAGTGTTCACAGTCTGCAGGTTGATTCAGTTCAGCAGTTATGTCCATTCTGCTGAAAGTTCTTTCAAAGATTTTGTTTGTTTTAGTGTCATGTTTCATGAGTTTTGATCGAGTAAATGATAGATATACAGGTGAAATAGTGATTCAATATTAGGAATCGAGTTAGGTGAATTCACTTGTTTGATCAGATAAACAGAACAAAATGCAGTCATGCACCACGTTGTGACATTTCAGTAGAAGACTGACTGCATAGGAAAGTGGTTCTGCAAGAGCACATAACCTACTACTATTACATGTACATATAGCAGTGATAAGAGGGAAGTATGTACCTATCAGTCCATATAAAAATATAAATGTGAAATAAAAAGCCTAGCATTGCACTAAAATACAAGAGAAATGAATTAGTAGAAGAAAAGAAACAAAAAAGAGAAGAGCAGAACTAAACAAAATTGAGGCTAAAAAATACAAAAAGTCAATGGAACAGAAGGCCGTTTCTTCAAAAAGATACAAAAATATTTTAATTCTTATCAAGCAAAAAAGGAAGGGAGAGAGAAGACTCAAATAAAATTAAGAAGAAAGGAGATAAAGGCCAAATGACACAAAAGAAATATAAACCCTCATTTTATACTGTAGTATGTGACTTTATGCCTATGATTTTGACCATCTCAGATAAAGGAAACTATAGACATATTCACCTTATCAAGATGTAATCATGAAGTAATAGAAAACTACAGAAGACTAATAACAAGAAATGAGTTTAAATAAATAATAAAAAGCCACAAGGTGAAAAAGTTTGATTGCTGAACTCTTCCAAATGCTTAAAAAAGTACTAGTGCTAATTGTCCTTAATGATATAAAAATATAATAGGGAACTGTTCCAAATACATTTCTTTTCTTCTTTTTTTTTTTTCCTTAGGTTTTTTGAGACAGGGTCTCGCTTTGTGGTTCAGGCTGGCCCTGAGCTCAGCCTACAACTCACATCACAGCAATCCTCCTGCCTCTGCCTCCCGAGTGCTGGGATCACAGGCGTGAGCCACCACGCCCGGCACTGTGGTATGTGGTACTGGTTGCTGCTGGGTGTGAGTCTCCACACCCAGTATTGTTATGTGGTTACCGGGGAATCGAACCCGGGCCCTTATGCTTGCAAGACAGGCGCCGGAACCACTGAGCTAACTCCCCGGCCCCCAAATACATTTCTTGAGGTAAGTTTTACTCTTATAGCAAAGCCAGATAAGGTTTCAACTAAGGCAAAGAGAAAATGACAGGTCAGTATCCTTGATATACTTAGATATAAAAGTCCTCAACAATATAGCAGTAAGCTGAGTCCAACAATATGTTTGAAAGATTTTTTTGCACAACTAAGGGGGACTTATGCTAAGAATAAAAGGATAGATTAATATACACGGGTCAGTGAAAATAATACACCAAATTCACAAAATGAAGAAGAAAATTATATGATATTTTCAATTAATGAAAAAAACACTTTCAATAAAATTCAAAATCACTTAATTATAAAATCACCGAAGAAATTAGTTCTGCAAAGAGCACTCCTGAATATAGTAAAAGTGATGTATGATAATCCATTAGCTAAAAGATTAAATATGAAAAACTTGAAAGATTTATTTCAATACCTACACCAAGTCACATGTATACTTTTACCACTTTTATTCCAGAAAGTGCTAGAAGTCCTAGCAGAAAGAATTATACAAGAGAAAGATAACTTAAATTGGAAAATAAGAAAATTATTACAGTTTGCATATAACAAGATTGTATATAGAAAAAACCATCAAAGCAACCACAAAAATAAAAACAATTAGAACTAATAAATGAATTCAATAAATTTATAGAATGTTCAATAATCCAAATAGTTCATTTATGTATGCTAATAGGTAATTATTTGAAATATATTTTAATAAAGAATTATATTTATAAAACTTGCAAAACAAAATACCAAGTGGTTATTTTAATCAAAGTTGAGAGATACCTTCAAAGAAAATTACAATAAACATATATTAAATTTTAGCAGATACATTAAAAAGTTTAAAGAAATCCTGCATCATGAACTAAAAGTATTGATGTGAAAATTTTCAAACTATCTACAGTTATTTAGAGATGCAATGAAAATTCTATCAAAATATACCAAATGCTGTGCACATTGAATTATAACAAAATACAAAATTAATATTAACTACAAAAAATCCTGAAAAGTCCAAAGCACTTTGAATTAAAAGAGAAAAGTAAGAAGTATTATTTTAGCTGAGTTGCAAAAACAAAATTACGAAGCTTTAGTAATCAAAATCAGACAAATGGACTGCAAAACAGACAATGGAGTAATAGGACAGAAGAGACACAAAGGAAGTAAATCTATAAAACCCCAGCCAATTGACTGTCAACAAAATTGCTAAGACAAAAAGTAGAAAGGATAGCTTTCAATAAATGGTGTAAGGAACATTGGCTATTCATATACAGAATGATAGACTTAGATTGGGAGGGGAACTGGGTATAGATGGGGATCATAGGGAGAAAGAGTGTGAGTAAAATGGACAAGATATGGTAATTATATTTACCAATTTCAAATGAATGGATGTATTTATTATGAACTATAACATACTAATAAAAATAATATTTAAAGGCAAAAGGAGTATGTCCCCTCTAAACTTATACAAAACCAGCTCAAAATGAAATAAAACTTAATCTGTAGCTACCAACAAATCCATTATTTTTATGTCAGCATAGGCTGATCATTTATGAGAATGAGATTAGTTGGTCAACTGCTTGAACCAAACCCTAGTTGTGTGATTACTGTCTGTCTGGCTTGGGATATACTTTTCTTGTTACAATTGCCCCATGTGGAAATTCAAATCAATGCTAATGGGAAGGAAACATGATCTTTTACTATGAGCAAGAGGATTTGAGGGACCTAGCAATAATACTGAACTCATTGGCTTCATGGAATTCTTTGTCATTATTAATTGTTTCAACATTTCAGGTACACAGAGTTGAACAAGTCCTATTATTTGACTAATGAAAAGTTTTTCTCACTATTGAATGAATGTGCACAGACCTATTTATGAGTTGCCTAATAACTATCAATGGGAGAGCTAAAGGAATGAGTACAGTGATTAACATCGAATAACTGCTTTCAAGATAATAGTCTTCATGAGGTTAATTCTAACCCGGCTATTCCCCTGCTAGGTATATACATGAAAGAATTAGAAAAATCATACTGCAGTGATATGTGTATACTGATGTTTACAGAAGCACAGTTTGTGATAAATAAACTTTTTTTTTTAAGGTTTTTTGAGACAGGGTCTCTCTTTGTAGTTCAGGCTGGCCTTGAGCTCAGCCTCAAACTCACATCACAGCAATCCTCTTGCCTCTGCCTCCCGAGTGCTGGGATTACAGGAGTGAGCCACCATGCCCAGCACTGTGGTATGTGGTGCTGATTGCTGCTGGGGTGAGTATCCACACACAGTATGGTATGTGGTTACTGGGGTTCAAAACCTGGCCCTTGCGCTTGCAAGACAGGTTCCGGAGGAACCACTGAGCTAAACCCCTGGCCAGTGATAAGCAAATCTTGGAATCAGCCCAAATGCCCATCAGATGGAGACTAGATAAAGAAAATGTGTTTTTTCTATAAAATGGAGTATTACTCAGCCATAAAGAATGATACCTTTGGGTCATTCATACTCAAGAGAATGTACTTCGAGAACATACTCTTAAGTGCAATAAATAGGACACTAATGTATAAATACTGTATAATTTCTCTAGTATGAAAAACTGTAGGTGTAAATGAAAGCCAAAATGTATGACAGGTAATGTAGAATAGGAAGCTAACATGCAAAAGGAAAAGGGCACGGAAGGGTAGGGGAAAACATTAAAGAGAAAGAAAGAACTTGATAGTTAAAAACCAGGAAACAAAACTTTTGTATATAGGGCACAGGGGTTGTAAGGAGGATGGGGGAAGGGGAAAAATGAGAATCAAGATGTGTCATGTACAGGTACAATCTCTCAATGTTGAAGGTGATCATATTGTATATATAAAATATATCAATAAATCAATTAAAAGATATAATAGCCGGGCCGGGGAGTTAGCTCAGTGGTTCCGGCGCCTGTCTCGCAAGCGCAAGGACCCGGGTTCGATTCCCCGGTAACCACATAACAATACTGGGTGTGGAGACCCACACCCAGCAGCAACCAGTACCACATACCACAGTGCCAGGCGTGGTGGCTCACGCCTGTCATCCCAGCACTCGGGAGGCAGAGGCAGGAGGATTGCTGTGATGAGTTTGAGGCTGAGCTCAGGGCCAGCCTGAACCACAAAGCGAGACCCTGTCTCAAAAAACCTAAAAAAAAAAAAAAAAAAAAAAAAAAAAAAGATATAATAACCATCATATATCTGTTTTCATGTCACCCTGAACAACTCTCTTGGACTTCACATTTCTTGTTCTCTGATGTACATTTTGGAAATTATGTTGCCTCTGTTTTTTCTGATATCTTATACAAGAACACTAGTTGAGAAGCTTGTCACAATTTGCTCTACAGTGGTATCTGTTTCTATAGTAGTCATTTTGTTCATTAGTTCTCATACTATTTAAGATTATGCTGTTGTATTTAAGTTCCCTACAGAGAATTTGCTCATTTTTTATCCGATGAACATTAAATGACTGAAATGTGATGTTTTTCCTTGAATATATATCATTCACAAACACACTGTTACCTTCCTCTTCAGTGGCAAATCTATTCTGTGCATTGCTATCTGTCATATCTGTAATATGGAATGACTTCAGAACTTCTTCCTAGGGCCCTTTCATTGTACCCTTAACACCTTTCCTATACAGTCTCAGACATTCTTGAAGTCCTGCTATATCATCTATTTACTTTCCTTTAAGCTTTCTAGTTATATGTTCTACAATACTTGGAGTATTATCAGTCTCACTTCTAAAGTGATCGCGTTTGAGTTCTATAGTGAGAACTGTTCAGCTCGCCGTACGCTCTGGTGTAACTGGCACACCATGGCTTTGTCCATTGGATACTTGAGATAGCTTTGCACATGTTGCATCCACTAAGCTGACAGGCCAATAGCCTTAGTGATTCTCTTGTGAATGCTTTTACAGTATAAAGCATGAGTAAGTGCTAGTATTTCCTGCTCCTTTAATTTTGCTAACTTTCCAGCTCTTTATTCTGTACATGATATATTTAGTTCTCCTCCAATATTTGACTGCCATATTCTATAGCCTGTGAAAGTGTTCATTAATTTTATGAGCTTTTCAGAAAAGAGAAACCTTACAGCTAGAGGGCAGCCTAGATTGGAAAGTGAGCTATCAGCTTTGGAAAACAAATAAATAATGCCCATAGATTAAGAGAAATTAATGAGGAATTAAATAAATCCAGTTAAAACTAATCTGATGAAGCTGACTAGGAGAAAAATACTAGTAAAATTGTATTATCAAAAGAGAATAATTTTAAATATTCAAACAAAAGAGTTTGTAATTATTTATTTTTCCTGACCTATACAAAAAGTAAAAGCTTGGTTCATTAAGCCACATGCATGTCTGATGAACTAAATTGCAAGCTTTACATAAGTGAGTGTATTATGAGATCTTTTTTTAAATTGAAATCTTTATTGGTACATTACATTCATGATTGCACTCAACAATGAGAATTTGTACCAGTATATGACACAACTTAATTCTCTTTTTTTCCCATACCCCTACCCACTCTACCACCCCCATCCCCTATTATATAAACTCTGTTTCCTTTATTTTTTGTTATAATCTCATTATTTTCCCCTCTTCACTCCATTATGCTTTTTTTTTTCTTTTTTCTTTCTTTCTTTCTTTTTTTTTTTTTTTTTGAAACAGGATCTCGCTTTGTGGTTCAGGCTGGCCCTGAGCTGAGCCTCAAACTCACATCACAGCAATCTTCCTGCCTCTGCCTCCCGAGTGCTAGGATTACAGGCGTGAGCCACCACGCCTGGCACTGTGGTTTGTGGTACTGGTTGCTGCTGGGCGTGAGTCTCCACACCCAGTATGGTATGTGGTGACTGGGGAATCGAACCCAGATCCTTGTGCTTGCAAGACAGGTGCTGGAACCACTGAGCTAACTCCCCGGCCCAATATAATATGATGTTTTTAACTCTTATTGAGAATATATCCAGAAGAATGTAGTTGGATCAAATGAAATTTCTATTTTTAATTTTCTGTGAAATCTCCATACTTGTTTCTATAGTGTTTGAATTAGTTTCCGTTCCTACTAACAGTGGAAGAGTCTTTTTTCCTCCATAACCTTTCCAGCATTTGTTGTATTCTTTGTTATTGACAGTAGCCATTCTTTTTGTAGAAAGATGGAATCCCAGTTTTTTTTTTAATTTAAATCTTTATTGGTACATTGCATATATACATCATGATTGCACTCAACAATGAGAATTTGTACCAGTATATGACACAACTTAATTCTCGTTTTTTCCAATAACCCTACTCACCCTACCACACCCACCCCCTATATACATAAACTTTGTTTCATTTCTTTTCTGTTATAATTCTCACTATTTTTCCCCCTTCACTCCATTATGCTTTCAGTGTTTTCTATTTTGCAATATATAACATACATTGTAGAACTCACTTACATCTTTATTTTCTCATACCAGAGAAAAGATACAATATTTACCTATCTGTGATCTATTTATTTCACTTATGAGAATGTCCTCAAGGTATGTCCGTTTAAATTTAAATGATTCAAACTCATCATTTTTTATGACAGAGTATTATTCCATTATGTAGAACCACAACTTTTTTATCCAGTCTCCACTTGATGGACATTTGGGTTGTTTCCAAGATTTAGCAATCACAAACTGAGCTTTTGACATTCATTTTTCTAGAAGTGAAGATGTCAACCACTTTTTCATATACTAATTGTCCATTCATACTTTTATTTTGATGTGTCTATTTCAGATGCCATTTTTATTTGGCCTTTAATTTTGCTGGTGTAATTTTTGAATATCTCTACATATTCTAAATATTAATCCTCAACATGTGGACAAGTTGGCAAAAATGTTTATCTTATTCTGCAGATTGTCTCTTCCTTGTGCTGGTTAGTTTGTTTTCTGCATAGAAATTTAAAAACTTACTAGAGTCCAATTTGTTGTTTTTTTGATACTATCTCTTGTGCAATTTGGGCTTTATTTCAGAAAATTCTTGCCTATGGTTGTTTTTGAGAGTTCTGTCTATTTCATCTTGTAAAATATTCAGGTTTTTACTTTTCTGTTTGGGTACTGAATAAGTTTTGATTTGATTTTAGTACAAGGTAGGACGGACAGACATACATTTATTCTTGTGCACATGGATAAGCAGTTTACCTGGAAATATTTGATGTACAGGCTATTTGTTCTGCGGAGCATGTTTCTGGCTCCTCTTCCACTGATCAGATGGCTGAATGTGCCTGGAGTTTTTTCTGCATCTAATCAGCATGTCTCTTTTTGTGCTGGTGCCAGACTGTATTTATCAATGTAGTTTTGTAATAGGGAAGGTTCTTAAACAAATTGAACCTTGTTTTGATATCTCTACAATACGTATTTTTTTACTCCACTTGGAATTGCAAGCATTTTTCAGTGAAGCCACTTAGCTTTAGTGATGAAGCATTTATATGCATTTTAGAAAACATACAAAAAGAGTTCATGTAATTAGTATGTCTTTCATCATAAAATGATGAAGAATATATCTAAGTCATAGTACAGTGGTCTTTGAAGAAAGAAAACTGATAAGGGTCTTAGTTTATTTACAAACTCCAGACTTATGCTCATTTCACTCTTAGATATAGTAACATATATCTCATGACAAATGGATAAGCTAGAAAAAAGATAGTTGGCATCTGAAAACTCAATGCTTCAGTACTGAAGTTCCCTCAAACTATAGGAGAATATCTTTTATATGAACAACATAATGAATCACTACTTTGAAGATTTCATGGAAGTACTTTGTACATGTGCACCTAATTATAGCTTCAGAATTTAGAAAGTACAGTGCAGTTGTCTGGGTTATAAATAACTTTCTGAAGTTAACAGCAGCACTGGTGTATGGATTCACTTCTGGATTAATTCTATTACTAAACTTCAGTTTCCTAAAAGTTTTAGTCTACATTGAACCAAATCTAGTTTTGTTTCATTGGTGATGCTAAAAAATCCTCAGGGCTCTCAATTGACAAGAGGATCTTACATGGTAGACTTATTCTGCAAGGCCTTCCATTGGCTACTTGAATTTTTGCTCTCCCTGCTATGTGGTCATATGAACAGTACCTTGTATTGTCTTTTAACTCTCATGCTCCCCTTGGATTATCTCCTTTGTTGTGGCTACCCATTTTAATGTATATGGATATCACTGAGAACAGCCACTCATCACTTGAATTATCAAGCATCAGAGAAACAGGAATGCTGAGCCTGCTGACAACAAAGTAGAACTCGAGTCGGAGGGTGAGGATAAAGAAAGAACTATAAGACAAAGATGGGATTGGGAGAAACTCAACACACCGAAGGCAGAAGGTGCTGAGAGTTTATTGTTAGTGCTCTTTTTATACAATCTTAACAAGGAGCATCCCTTGCCATGACCTTCATTTACCCACATCTGCTTCCACTCACCGCACACGTATTGGTCCCAATTACCACAGGTTATTGGTTAGTACAATAAACACCTGCACAGATCTTGTAGTTGACAGTGGTTGCAAGTCAGTTTATCGCTCTCCACATCTCCCCCTTTTTTATATATTTTATAAATTTGAGATGACTGTGTCTGTCTTAGGCGAGAGGTGCCAAGGCAACTCCTTACTCATTATCAAGGCTTGAGTATCCATGCACCCATTCTCTGTCTTAGGTTGGTAATCTCCTACATCTCTCTTACCTGTCATTGACTACCAGCCTCTACAAAAAGGCTTTGGAGAGAGAGCTTGCAATCATAACTCATGGACCTCACTGGCTACCTTCATTAAAAATCTCAGTGCTATTTTCATGAGCACAGGAAGAATCATACAGCACAAAACCAAAACTCCTCCAATAACAACAATCAGGATGAGTAGCTGGGTGAAAGAGCATATTGCAGGGAAGGCCTTTTTGAATTGCTCAATAACCTTTGTGCAGCCTGTGCTGCATCAAATGTAGGGGGGTCAGCATATTGAAGATCTAAAATGTCTTCTAGCTGAAACAAGTCTAGGGATACATTTTTGTTATACTGAGGAGCTCTCTCAGTGCCCCTTTGGCCTCTTTCAGGATACCACAAGATAACATTTTATTTAGCACCATTAGTATTTTTCACCACAGGAATACAACCTGCTGTTCTAAAAGCAATTTTTGTGAAGCAAATTGGCATCCCATGCCTGTGACCAACATCGCTGAAGTTTCTGACTACATATGTCTCTTCCCTCCCCTGAGGCGGCTGTCCCAGCATGCAGGTGTCATTGACTTGGACCATCACTTCAGGGCCTTCCCATACTGTCCGATGAGCAAGAAGAGGATCTGACAAGTAGATGTATGTTTGTCTCTGCAGCTCAGTCCCCAAGGACAGAAGGAGCATCACAACCATCGGGCCACTCCTTCCTGGCGATGGCATCAGTACAGCACACCAGCCAATGTGGCAGCCACTAGGCATTCTCAGCATCTTGCAGAAAAACAAAAATATACCCCTCATCCCCTTATTACTACCAGGTCAGGGTCATTCCATGCACCTGTGTGAGGATCCTTCCACCTCACTTGTGAAAATATTGTTTTAGGATGTCAAAACCTTTCTGCATCAGTCATCCCTTGTATGTCTAATGTTAAAAAATTTAAAATATAGAGAACATGATTCAAGGAATTCTGTGGGGATATGGGGTACAACTCCCCCATTGTTTTTATAATTGAGCTTTGAGAGATCTAATGAGAAATCAAGTAGTATAATATCCTTTTTTTTTCTTTTTAAATAAACCCACCAAAACTGATTTAATACTGGCAAATGGTGAACACATTTCTTTTTAAACTCATTCTTTGCAGGTATTATAAGCCAAAGCAAATAAAGTTCACATTTTCTCAAGCCTTTTACAACTTACTATAAACCCTCAAGTTGAACTTTTACAAAACTACTTGTTCTCTTCTTTTTTTATTTACTACCAGTCAACTACTTTCTTTTTCTGTCACACTCACATTGCTCTCTTCTTTTCTCGCTCCTAGTATGCCTTCAATTGCTTCTCTACTTTATCCCAGGTTTCTAAATTTACAGTCCCTTCCTCTGGGAACCAAGGAAAAACCTCCTCCACAAATCCTAACAAATGCTCCAACTGAGCATGTCCAACCTTAATTCCTCTAGCTTTTAACATGTTTTTTGGCACTTGTACAAAGAGTTCTTTACAGTTAGCTTGTCCCATTTTTTATTACTCCCAGTGATTATACTCGCCCCTTTTTCACATACTTGATCCAGCGACCTTATCCACCACTTCCCTTCATTTTCTCCGATGATTGTTTTCCTCTCGCGGTTCCTTCACCAATTCTCTATTCCTCGATCCCCACGTTTGGGCACCACCTCCTGGAGCCTGCCGGCTACAAAGCAGAACTCAAGTTCGAGTGTGAGGATAAAGAAAAAAACTATAAGACAGACAAAGATGGGATCGGGAGGAATTCAGTACACTGAAGGCTGAAGGTGCCGAGTTT
Source organism: Petromus typicus (assembly GCA_004026965.1). Lineage (NCBI taxonomy): Eukaryota > Metazoa > Chordata > Mammalia > Rodentia > Petromuridae > Petromus > Petromus typicus. The sequence continues at coordinate 66,034 of PVIR01005818.1, forward strand.
AATGTCAGTGCCCTTGCTATACAAAGAATCTTAACAAGGAGTATCCCTTGCCACAACCTTCATTTACCCACACCTGCTTCCACTCACCACACACATCTTGGTCCCAATTACCCCTGGTTATCCATCAGTACGATAAACACCTGCACAAATCTTGTAGTTGACAGAGGTTACAATTCAGCTTATCGCTCTCCACACAGGGAGACACCTAAATTTTACAGAAATTTCTCTTTTATACATAACAATACAAAGAGCAGGAAGAATGGAGCGCTTTTAAAGAAAGTAATATAAATATTAAAAAAACACAATATCTTCCTAGTGAAATACATTCTGCCAAATATTCCACATGGTTAATGTTTATCCATGTTTTATAGTCATCACTTGACTTTAGACTAATGATTTCCTGGTACAAAGAAGACAGGTAAAAATGAATTGATGTTTTTTAGGGCTAGAGGCAGAAGTATAGAATTAGGTGATATTTCTGATGCTTTGGGACCTTCCCTTATCCATATTATTTCAGCAATGCCGATAATCACAGTAGGGAACTTATACATACATAAGAACACACTAATAAAACATACCACATTTTCCTGTAATTATATTAGCAGTACTTTCAGGGCTAAGGGAGAGGGAAGGAAAAAAAGCCAGTCAAGTGCCAAAATTCCCAAGTAAATGGATTACTGATGGGAAACTTCTTAGCTGTTATCTAGGACAAATTCTCTCACATGTAATGAAGTTCATATTGTATCTATTTCATATACTTATTGTGGAGATAAATCTAATAAATACACCCGGAAAAGTGATTGGCTCTAGGAAAAGTTTATGAAACTCGTGTTTATTTTCACTCCTGTCCTGTATACCCAATTGGCAGGTCTCACCTGAATGGTTCCTTTATCCCTTCTGAGTTTCAGGAGAGTATCTATTTTCTCATACTTTTATTTCTGTCATGCCCACATATATCTCATTGGAAATGTCTAAACTTTAAGTAATCGTAGTGGTAATGTAGTCTAAAGAGTCATTCTTTTTCTTTTCTCTCTCTCTCTCTCTCTTTTTTTTTTTTTTTTTTTAAGACAAGATCTCCTTTGTAGTTCAGGCTGGTCCTGAGTTTAGCCTTGAACTCACAGCAATCCTCCTGCCTCTGCCTCTTGAGTGCTGGGATTACAGGTGTGAGCCACCATGCCTAGGCACTGTGGTGGTCATACTGGTTGCTGGTGGGCATGAGTTTTCACACCCTGCAATGCTATATATGGTTACTGAGGATTGAACCTAGGCCCTTACAGTTGCAAGGTAGGTGCTGGAACTACTGAGCTAAATCCCTGGCCCAACAGCTATAAATTTTAAGCTCCATGTTTGTAGTATTTTTTGCCATGTGAATGTTAGATAAACAATCAAAGGTAGAAAGGGGAGCTTTCATCACATTAATTAAGTAGAGAGTCTGGACACTGGAGTGAGCTAACATTTGATAATTACCTACAAATGCAAGACACTAGACCTTTGTGGGCAAACTGAGAGCAAAGATTCTAGGAGTTAATCAATGTACAAGGTGGACTAGCTGGACTTTGAGGGATGAATTCATGGTGAATAAGAGACAGTATAGCCTGGTGTGACATGCAGTTGTTTCCGTCCTGCATGAAGCAGTGTGTAATTTAGGACTGAATCAGAACTTACTGAGGTACAAAGTGCTTCTTATGAGAAGTCTTCAACATTTTGCTGAATAAGTAATTATAGAAGATACATAACGTGTACAGAGTCATGAGGTAAAGCAATTGATCTGGGATAATCACATTCTGGTGTAAACTTAGGTGTGAGGTTTGAACATCTGTCTTCCTCCCTTAAACATACTGAGTAACTCATCCCTCCAGGCCAATGTGTCACTCATTTGGAAATTCCTGTCCTCTGCTTTTCTCTGGTATCACATTGTACCAATTCTTTATAATAGTTTGTGCCTTGCTGCTTCCAAGAGAAATTCCCAGATTCTCTGAATTTTGCCGTAACACATGAGCCTTAAGCACACGCTGCTTTCTGATGTCATTTCTCCCCGAATATGGTTTATTTTCTATAGAGTATTTTTAAAGGTAAACATTGTATTGTATTCTTTATATCACCCAGAGTACTTCATGCATAACAAATTTATGATAGCAACTAACATTTCTTCAGTGCTTGTGATGTGCCAGACACTATTCTGTGTATTTTACTTATATTAACTTATGTAATACTTATAACTTAATCTTTAACATATCCTATGGTTCTCTTTTTAAGTGTGCATTCCATTATACTGCTGTGAAAATTAAGAAATTAATTCATGTTTAATGCTTAGAAGACATCAAAATACAGAATTCTATGTCTACTTAATTTTAAGTTCAATGTAAAGATAAATGTTTTATTTATGTTTCATTTTAGCTACAATTGTTAGTTTTCTATGACTACTTTTTTGGTAAATAGCCTTAAATATCATTGCTTACATTTTGCTTTTAAATTTATCTTAATTATGAAGACAATATGAGTGCAGATTAAACTGCAAATTAATAAAATGACTAATTTTACATTAAACTTGAAACAAAAGTCTGGTAAAATTGACAGCGCGTCAGTTGGTTGTAATAAACCCCTCCTCCTGGTATCAGCACCCCCATGCAAACGCGCATAGTCACACTTGTGGTGAATGTGAGACCTACTTCCACCAACAGAGTACAGCACATGGGTCGGGGCACTCTTCTCATTCTTACATGATACTATAAAGGACTTTCCTAATACTTAGCTGTATCTTTCATGTAGTTGGCCTTCAAAACAAGCAGTGAACTCTGAATGTTGAATGCATTGAGGATGTGTATTCATAATGTACCAATAAAGATTTGATTTTAAAAAATCAAGCTGTGAAGCTACGAGCTGCTTACACTCATAGGGAAGATAGCAGGGAAATGGGAAATTTTCTAAAAGTGAAGGGAAGCTTCTAGCTGAAGAGAGAAAAAACATGTTTTCAGTCATGTAGCTGTGAAAAAGTGATTTCTGTCAATAATCCTTGCTTACAAGTAGATTGTTCTCCAGGTGCCTCCACAGTTATGATTGCAACCCAGGCTGTATGATCACAGTCTAGTGAGTCTTGGATACAAAGAGAACAATCCTAAGCTATACCAAGATTCCTGAGAAACACATACCGTGAAATAATAACTATGCATTGTTTTAAGTCATAGCACTTTGAGTGATTCGTTAGGCAGCAGGTAGTAATGGATGGATGTAATACGGATGCAGGTACCAAGATGTTGATTGTCCTTTACTCCTTTTGCAAAAATATAAACCAGTAAAGCAATTTCACAATATGTCTTAAAATTCTTACAATTTGAAATTCTTGTAAATTACACTAGTCTAGTCATTTTGTATCTAAAAATTATTGTAAAAATCAGATATACACAGTTCTATTTATAATAAGATACAATTATTGAAAAGTAAAAGCACATAATGACTGCAGATTATCTCATATAGCCATGTCTTGGTCAGAAACAGACTGCCTATACGATAGCAGTCCCAAAGGATTACTCTTCCTGGGGACATAGCTGTGCGAACTGGTGGAAGTGCACCATGTGATATATCAGGAAGAGGAAATCAAAAAACAGTACATTACTCAGAATGTGTCCTCTTCACTAAGTGACATGTGAGTTTGCACGAGAAGTTCTGCAACATAATCGAATCCAAACACAGTGTGAAGTTCAGTCACTTTCTGCGGTCACCTCTGCACCGACGCCCATTGCCAGCCCTATTTATCAGAGTGATGCAGATGAACAGAATGTAAACTACAATAGGTAGGGCACATACACCTGGATTGATGTGAAAGGAGATCTAGAAGAGAAAGGTAGTATTAGGGAGAAATAAATATGCTTTTCAGGAAGTGTTACTTTTTTTTTTTTTTTTTTGGGTTTTTGG